>JBCNJP010001767.1:0-37000 GCA_039602395.1 Deinandra increscens subsp. villosa | reverse complement strand
CAACCGTGTGCAGAAGGCATGAAGAAGAAAGTCGCATCCGGAGGATGTGCTGCACTTGTAATATGGCAGGTCCTTGATTATTGGTCTCACACATCCGTTACATAAATCCTGATCAACCGTCGTTGTTGTATGTGTATCCACCAGAATAAGTGGATGTTCATGACTATTATGATGAATAAGTCTCATCATCTCCTTATTATTATTATTAGTTTCTTTGAAAAGAAACTCTTTTATTTTGTTGTAAGTTCCATCGGGGAGTGGGCAGAGTAAAGGATTGCTTCCATCTAGAACAAATTCTGAACCATAGGATACTCGGTCACTAAATAAAAAACTAAAAGTTAAATAAAATGTGTTATCTAATCTAATTTAGACTATATATGTAATTAAATAAGAAGGTTAGTGAGTGAGTATATAAGTGAGAGACCGTAACAAATAAATTAGAGGGTGGGTTAAATAAAGGTCACGCGTGAAGAAAAAAAAAGTTTTTTTGAATAGATTTACATCTACTTAAAAAAAAATTAAAAAAAAATTGCATTCGGTTAATGGGTAAAAAGAGATGGTATCTTACTTGCATTGTACCGGTTTCCTGACGATCCAGTTACGCACTTTAGATGAGTATAATATCTGCATTTTTCGCATTTATATAACCAAAGATTCTCCTTATTAAAGGACATGTTGCATATCCTACATTTAGGGTTAAACTTAGCGTTTTGATCTTTTATCGAAAAGGAGTATGTGAGGGTAAGTGGGTGAGTATGAAAAAATACGCCTTTTATAACATCCTGAATTAGCAACATTTTCTGCTTGAAAACACAATCATTATGGATGCAAATACGAAAACATGTGATGCACTGATAGAAGATCCCTTCATGTCTTTCCCCATGTTGGGAATGTTCTGCTTGGCAGAAATTCTCTAAGTCAGAGTTCCGAAGGAAGTTAGTCCGGAACTTCCTTCACACTGAGTAGTTCCTCCGGAACTTTTCCTAGTGTTACTCCGGAACTTTGACTTATCCCCTGTTGCAAGTTCCAATGCATAAAGCTGTCAGAAAGCAGTTTTACTTTACACCATGCTGTGCACTGTTCACCGATAGGTCTGCCCAACTGTTCAACAGAAGCATGCTTGTACTACAACAACTCTAGAGTAGATATTATTTGTTTATTTAGCCTTAGAGCTAAAAGGAAATAAAAGAAAATCTTTTATTTCCTCCTTGCACTATATATATTAGTTGTATTTCCTTTGTTTATTATCGATCGAACTTATCTCTTGTTCATCAGTTGTAACTCTCTGTAAACACTGTGAAGTATAAATATAGTAGTGCTTGGAATTGATATCTTGTGTTCATCTACTTTTACTTCATGTTTACTTGTTACAGTTTCGATCAAACCATTTCAAACATTAACACAAACAAGTCTGATTCCGCCTTTCTTGTTTGATACCTTTAGTAACTTGTTTGGTTAGTTGTCTCTAACCACGATCCTATAAGTGGTATCAGAGCTTTGGCTCTTGAGTCCTTAAGTTTTTAAAAATTTTTTTTAAAACTTTTCTTACTAAAAGGGTTACTGTTTGATTTGGATAAGACTGTTTTGATTCTTGATCTCTGAAAATGAGTGAACTAAGGAATGGCAGCACTAACAAACCTCCAACCTTCACTCCTGATGATTTTGACACATGGAAACTCAGAATGGAAATTTTTTGCAAAAATACTGATCACAAAATGTGGGGTTCCATTGTCAATGGACCAAAAGTCATCACCACCCCATCTGCTACTCAACCTGTTGTTGACCTTGTAAAAGCATATGAGAATTATTCTGATGATGATCATAAGGCCTGTGAATGTGACTACAAAGCTTTGTGGGCACTCCAGGCAGCTCTTCCTAATTCCATACTAATAGGCTTTAAGAGATGCAAAACTGCACATGATCTTTGGAAAGCACTTATTGAAATGTATGAGGGAACAGATGAGGTGAAAGAGAACAAGAAAGACATTTTAAAACAAAGATATGAAAATTTCTGTCATAAAAGAGGTGAATCAATGTCTGAGCAGTACTTAAGATATGTTCGACTTATAGATGAACTCCAGGGTGCAGATGTAAAAATTGACAATGCTGATATAATCAGAAAATTTTTAAGATCATTACCTGAAGTTTGGACTGTCTATACAGTCAGTATCAAGTACAACAAAGACCTTAAAACCTTGAAATTAGGAGATCTCTATGGAATGCTGAGTGCACATGAGATGGAAATGAATGAGAAGTCTGGTGTATCATCGAACCAGACATCATCTTCCAAAGGCACTTTGGCCCTCATCACTGCTCACTCAGAGAACTATTCTGAACCAGAACCATATGTATCCTTTCCTGAGTCTCCTAAAGGACATGAAACTTCATACTACCAAAACTTTGCTAATGTTGCTAACAGCTCTTATTCAGGTTTCACCAGATCAGATCTAGAGTGCATCAGTGCTGATGACCTAGAGGAGATTGACATCACCACCCAACTAGCCATGGTGTCACTTAGGGCTCAAAGGTTCTACAAGAGAACAGGGAGAAAATACAATGGAGCCAAGAATGCTCCTATTGGTCTTGACAAATCAAAGGTCAAGTGTTACAACTGTCATCAGTTGGGACATTTCGCCAGGGAGTGTTCTCAACCAAGAAGAGAAAATGGTTACAATGCTGAGAAGAAACAAGAATATACCAAACCAAGCTCTACCTCTGGTCCTACTCCTCCAAAGCCCTCTTACAACACCCAAAGCCAAGCAACTGCTGCTGTAGCAAACCAAACAGGGTTTGTTGACTGGGAAGACGTGATGCATGAGTTTGCTCCAACCAACCATGCTTTGATGGCAAGTGGTTCTTCACCTGCTTCTGAGGTAAACTCTAACTCCAGCACTGAATCTGAGAATGTGTTATGTACACCTAAGTGTATTGAAGTGGTTGAGAGCTACAAAAAGCATAATCAGGCACTTGTAGATGAACTTAAAAATCTAAATGAGTTGAAAGAGTACTCAAAAAGGGCTGATATTGCTTACTCAACCAAAACTGATGAACTCAGACAAACAATAGGGATTTTGAAACATCAACAAACTAATTTTATAACTCAAATGGATGATGTGGTTGAGCAACTGAATATTTCAAAGAAACAAAATGTGGAATATGTGCTTGACATTCAAACCCTAAAGGATCAGCTAAGGGAAGCCCTGTGCAATGCTGATAAATTTCAAATTGCTAGTGAAAAAGCAGAAAAGTTATGGCATGAACACACACATGGGAAGGGAAGGGTATCTTTTAAAATTGTTGAAAACCCTGATTCATACACTTGTCTTGAAACCCTAACCATTAAAGAAACAAGTGTTCCCTTGTCCCCTGACCCATTGGAAGTTGGTCCAGTAACTGAGGACCCTTCCAAAGAAGCTGAAAGTCTGAAAAAGAGTGATGACATGAGAACTGAAAGTTTTATTGGCTTTACTGACACCAAAACTGAATCAACCAGCACTTCTGCTGAAATTGATAAATCAAAGACTTCAAAACCAATTCTTAAAAACCCTAAGAATATGAGTTTAGAAAATGAAGATTTCAAACTGTCAAAGTCTACTACTCAAAGGAGTGGCAAATCAAAAACTTTTGGAAATCAGATCAGTTCTGAGTCATCAAAACAAAAGTCTCACACCTTTGTGAAAGAATGCATAATTTGTGGTGAATTAGGACATGTTGCTGTAAATTGTTCCTACAATCCTTTCAAACAGATAATTAACAATGCTAACACTTCTCCAAGGAGAAACCAAAGTCTGTTAAATTCAAAGAATTTAAAGGATAGCAGGAACATGTCACCAAAAGGATCACATGTTGATCAAAAGATTTCTGGAAAAACTCAAAAGGTCTGGATTGGAAATGAAAAGAACAACAGCTTTTCATATGTTAAAAGAAACAATTTTTCTAAGGAACAACATTCCGTAGGAACTTCATATCTTCCGGGAGAAAATTCCTCCGGAAGAAATACAGTTCCCTCGGAACATTTTAAAAACATCAGGTCTTCTAATCCCTCAAAGCAAAGACCTGAATTTCAATCCACTGAGTTCATTAATCAAATTCACCCATCTTTCAAAGGAAATTCACGAGCAAAATCTGCTCCTCGTGAAAGAAAACAAGTTTTTGAACAGTATGAAGTGCATGATTATCCTGCACAAGTGAGTTCCTACGGAACTCAGCTTCCTCATACTGAAACTTTCAAAGTTGCTGCACAACCAAAACTTGAAACTGCAAGACAAAGAAGCAACAGAAAGTTTAGGGAAAAGAAGGCTTTTATTAAGAAACATGGTTTTCCCAAATGGCAGAGTTATCACAGAAACTTAAATGAGAAAAATGGTGATTTTTCTGAGTATGATGATTTTCCTGCAGAACAACTTGTGTTAGGAAACTACTCTTATAATGATGCCATGGGAAGACCCAAGACCACAAAGGCTTGGGTCCCATACTCCAACTGATCATGTTCTTTACCTGTGTAGGGGTCACCTAATAAATCTCAAGCAAATGTTTGGGTTGTAGATAGTGGGTGCTCCAGTCACATGACAGGTAATAAAAACCTTCTAGAAAACACAAAAAGATATGATGGTGGTCGCGTTGCTTTTGGAAGCAATGAAGGGTACATTACAGCACTTGGTAATGTATCAAATGGAAGTTTTACTCTTGACAAGGTAAGTCTTGTAAATGTTCTGAATTTTAATCTGCTGAGTGTATCACAAATTTGTGATAAGAGGATGAATGTTCTGTTTAATGATGAAGAAGCTCTAGTACTTAAGCCTGGTCTAAAAATTCCAAATGAAATGATTTTGATAAAAGCAAAAAGGCAGGATGGCTTGTACTTACTTGATATGACAAGTGCCAAATCTCTGAATGGCAATACTTGCTTAATATCAAGAGCCTCTGTTGATGAGTCTGACCTTTGGCACAGAAGACTTGTACATGTTAATTACAAAACCATGAACAAACTTGTTAATTTAGGTTTGGTCAATGGTTTGCCTCAAAAACACTTTAACTGTAATGAGCATTGTACTGCTTGCTTGAAGGGCAAGCAACACAAGTCTTCTCATAAGTCCAAAACTGAAAACTCAATTTCTCAACCCTTAGAATTGTTGCATATGGATCTCTTTGGTCCTACAAGGGTGATGAGTTTGGGAAAGAAATCATATTGTTTTGTAATTACTGATGACTTTTCAAGATACACATGGGTTTTCTTCCTAAGAACTAAGGATGAAACTCCTGAGATTTTAAAATCCTTAATCACTCAACTTGAAAATCAGTCAAATTTCAAAGTCAAAACAATCAGAAGTGACAATGGCACAGAATTTAAAAATCATGTTCTAAATTCTTTTTGTGAAGAAAAAGGGATATCTAGGCAGTTTAGTGTTGCTAGAACTCCTCAGCAAAATGGTGTAGCTGAGAGGAGAAATAGAACACTGATTGAAGCCGCTAGATCAATGCTGGCTGAGTCTAAGCTCCCTGTAACTTTCTGGGCTGAAGCAGTGAACACTGCCTGCTATGTTCAGAACAGGGTGCTTGTGGTCAAAGGTAAAAACAAGACACCATATGAACTTTGGAGAAAAAGAAAACCAAGTATACACTTTCTCAAAGTTTTTGGTTGTCCTGTTACAATATTAATAACCAGTGAGAATTTAGCTAAGTTTGCTGAAAAGGCAGATGATGGCTTCATGGTTGGTTACTCAGGTGTTGCCAAGGCATACAGAGTATACAACCTCAGAACTAAAATTATTGAAGAGTCAATTAATGTGTTTTTCAATGAAAAATCAACAAATAAGTTTAGTTCTGAACCCTCATGGTTATTTGATATTGATTCACTAACCAATGCTTTCAACTTTACTGTTGATAAGTCCTTTAGTGAGTATGTGCAGTCTCAGGGGGAGAATTCAAATGCAAAGAAGGATGGCTACAAATTTGGTCATTTCTACTCCTCTGTCAGCACACAACCTTTCAAACCATCAACCATGCCAACTGATGCAATTCAACAAGTCACTGATCCTACTCCAGTGAATGTGGTTGAAACTGAGTCAAGTGACTCTCAGTCACAGCAGGATGGTTATGTCTCAGATACCAGTGATGATGGAAGCTTGCAGCTTTCTCCAAATGACAACTTACATGGTGATCTTGATGGTTCTCATGAGTCAAATTTCAATGACTCATCTCATGGAGATACCATCAACTCTGCTAACAACTCAAGTGATCAACATGTCACTGCTGCAACTACATCAAATTTGCCCCCTTCACAAAGATTGCCAGGAATTGAGCTTAGTGTCTTATTGCCCCCAATTATTCCACCAACTAGGCAAGTTCAAAGTCACGAATTTCCAAGTTTTCAGAATACCAATGTCAGAAAAACTCATCCCATTGAGAATGTGATTGGTGAAGTAAATGCTCCTGTTCTTACAAGAAGCAAATCTGCTGATGCAAACATCTGTTTATTTGCATGCTTCCTGTCTCAAGAAGAACCAAAACAAGTGGAGCAAGCACTTAAAGACAATCATTGGATTGAAGCTATGCAAGAGGAACTGTTCCAAATCAACAAACAACAAGTTTGGGAACTGGTTGATTTACCAGTACATGCTCAACCAATTGGAACAAAATGGGTTTTTAGAAACAAGAAGGATGAAAGAGGAATTGTTGTCAAGAACAAAGCTAGGCTTGTTGTTCAGGGATATTCTCAAGAAGAAGGGATAGATTATGATGAGGTTTTTGCTCCAGTTGCAAGATTAGAGGCAATTAGAATCTTCCTTGCCTATGCAGCTTTCAAGAACTTCACTGTCTATCAAATGGATGTGAAGAGTGCTTTCCTTTATGGGAAACTGAAGGAAGAAGTTTATGTCTGTCAACCACCAGGGTTTGAAGACCCACACCATCCTAACAAGGTGTGTAAACTTATCAAGGCTCTCTATGGTCTCAAGCAAGCACCAAGAACTTGGTATGAGACTCTGTCAAATTACCTGCTTGGCCATGGATACAGGAGAGGAGCCATTGATAAAACTCTCTTCATAAGGAAAGTTGGAAAAGATAAGTTGCTTGTTCAGATTTATGTGGATGATATTATCTTTGGATCTACCAATCCTAAGTTGTGTAAGGAGTTTGAGACCCTGATGCAAGATCAATTTGAGATGAGTTCAATGGGTGAACTCAACTTCTTTCTGGGTCTCCAAGTTAAACAAACTGCAGATGGCATTTTCTTGAATCAGTCAAAATATATTCAAGATATGCTCAAGAGGTTTGATATGCTGTCTTCCTCTTCTGCAAAAACTCCTATCTCAACCTCTCACAATCTGAATTCAGAATCAGAAAGTGAACCTGTTGATCAGCACACTTACAGGGCAATGATTGGTTCTCTGATGTACTTAACGGCAAGTAGACCTGATATCATGTTCAGTGTATGCTTATGCTCTAGATATCAATCAGCTCCCAAAGAATCCCACATGAAGGCAGTAAAGAGAATCTTTAAATACCTCAAAGGTCAACCAAAACTTGGGTTGTGGTATGCAAAGAACAATGACTTTTCACTAGTTGCCTACACTGACAGTGACTATGGTGGCTGCTACTTGGATAAGAAATCAACATCAGGAGGATGTCAATTTCTAGGAAATAGGCTTGTATCATGGCAATGCAAGAAACAGACCTGTGTTTCTACTTCAACTGCTGAAGCTGAGTACATTGCTGCTTCAAGTTGCTGTGGTCAAGTACTTTGGATTCAGAATCAAATGCTGGATTATGGAATCACATTTCTGGAAACTCCTATGTATGCAGACAACACCAGTGCCATTTCCATCACCAACAATCCTGTGAAGCACTCTAAAACAAAGCACATTGAAATAAGGTACCATTTCATTAGAGATTGTGCAGAAAAGAAATTGATTAAGTTACACAAGGTTCATACTGATCTACAATTAGCTGACCTTTTCACAAAGGCATTTGATGAAGCAAGATTCTTCTTTCTTATCACAGCTATTGGGATGATGAACTTTGGTTAACTTTTGCTGTCAATTGTTGCTTTTATGTACATAAATTTTCTATTACCTTATGTGCTTGTGTTCTTAACATCCATCTCTTCAAAATTATGAGAACTCTTTCAAGAAATATTCTTATAACTGATAATGTTGAAAAATCTCAAAAAGATATGAGCATTTCTGAATCTTTTGATGCTTCTAAGTAAATTCCAAGGGAACAATATTGTTCCGGAGGAACTTACTCCTGAAGTTTTCCCTTCTCAAAGAGAAGTTCCGAGGGAACTCTCTAAAGTTTCTAACAGGTTTCAAGTGTTTTCTAAGTGTTTCAGGTGTTCCGGAGTAAATTTTGAAGCTCCGAAGGAACTTCCTGCGGAAGTATTTTAAGAGAAGAGAAGAAAATTTCTAAGGGTAAAAGTTCCGAGGGAACTTCACTCTTCCGAAGGAACTCAATTGTTCCGAAGGAAAAGTTCCGGAGGAACTTTATTGACTTAATCTTTTTCTATAGATTAAGTGGGACCCTTTATTTCAAATTTTAACAGTGACGGTTAACTGGTGGCCCCACTAATTCCACCTTTTCCGTTAACGTCAATTCCCTCTCTCCTCACCCCTTTAACTGTCACTTCCAGAAAAACCCTTTCACTTACTAAACCTAAATCCAAATTTCCTTCAAATCCCTCTCGTTTTTCTCTCAATTTCTTCAAAATTCATCTCAATCTCTCAAGCAATCACTCAATACAGAACAATGGCAGCATTCGCGTTCCACAACGAGCACAATCAGAGAGCATATCTAGAGAAATCACAGAAATCGGCTCGGTTTGACGGGATGATTGACTTTCTCACTGCGTCAGAGTTACACTTTGCCCTAACTGTAAGTCCAATCATCTATGATGAAACGATTACTCAATTCTGGGCAAACGCAGTAGTAGGTGCCAGGGATGAAGACGGCAAGCAGATATTGCAAGTTGAAAGCCAAGTTCACGGTAGAAATGTGTACATCACTGAAGCCATGATCAGAAATCATCTAAAGTTACAGGATGAAGGAGGTATCTTAACAGTTCCCAGGGAAGACTACCAATTCACTCTGATGGGCATAGGTTACGGAGGAAATCCCAAAAGCAAAACAGTGAAGAAGTGCCACATACCACCTGTTTGGAGATTTCTTGCCCATACCCTAATGGTGTGCCTAACCCCAAGGCGATCACATGAAGAACCTGGTGAAGTCCAAGCAACTGCTCTTCATGCTGTGATCAGGGGAGAATGTTTTAACTTTTCAAAAATGATTTTTGATGGGCTCAGGGAGAATTGTGAAAAACCTTTTAATATGTATCCCAGGTTTTTACAACACATTCTTGACACACAATTCCCTGATGTTCCCAGAGCTGGTACCATTTTTCACCAAAAGAACCTAACTGAGAAAATTTTTTCTTACTTGCTTTCAAAGTCTGCAATTTCCAACTGTCTTGGAGTGGAAAATGACCATCCACTACCCGATCCAAGAGTTATTCCTGCATCTAAGGTGCAAGAGCAACCAGTTGATGTTCTAGAACCAACTGAGCAACCTGCTCCAGGTGACAACACTGATCTTACACCATCAGTTGTTGAACCCACACCTGAAACTGACCCTCTTGCAAAATTACCTGTGAATGTTACTTACATAAGAAAGAGGGTCAAGCACTCAAAAACTACAGCCAAAACTTCCTCACCCACTCCATCAAAAGTTGTTGACAAGGAAACAGGGTCTACTCCACCTGTGTTTCCTACTGCCACCCAACCTGAAAACCTTGAGCATGACCCACTGTCTGCTCAACATCAAAGCCAAGGGTTAAGCCATATTGCTGATGATCTCTCACTTGAGACCTCATCTTCTATCAGATTGGATGTACAACCCTCATCACTTTTGTTTACCTCCATAGACCTAAACCAAGATTTACCTGTGGATGATGAAGAAACTGATTTAAATCCAAATGACAATCTCTTCTCATTAACCTCACCTCATGAAGATGATTGGATGGATCTAAATTATGCTTCTCCTAACCCCCATTCACCCACTAAGGAGTTGAACATCAGGAGTGATGAAGATGTTCATGTAGAAAGGGCTGCTACTACAATTGGTTCCCCACTGGAACAATTGGACAGTAGTAACATTCTTAAGACCCAATCTATGGCAACCAGCAGCCAGTTTGCACCAAAGGAACCAGAAATGGAACCTGAGGCAACAACTGTGCTTGCAGGGAATCCCAGGAGCCAAGACAACCAGGGTGTTGAGCTTGATCAAGCTAGGCTTGATGGCTCTTCTTCGCCCAAGGATACTGAGAAATCAGTTGAGGGCAGTGCTTTACTTAAGGAATTGACGGCAAATCAAACTGAATTGCAAAAACAAATGCAATCCCTGCTTCACACTATTCAACAGCAGGACACCTTGATTGAAAGGCTTAAGCAGGAGAAGGTTAGTGCATCAAACCCAACTGGTGAAGCTGTTGCTACCAAAAAGGGGGAGAAAGCTAGCTCTTCAAAATCTTTTGAAGACATCTCTGCTAAAAGTAAGTCAGCTGAAGACTCTGCTAGCTCTTCTGATATTGACTTTGATCACAATGAGAGGATACCTGAGAAGATGAAGACAAAGCTATTCAAAATCTGTGAAATCAAGCCCTTTAACCCAATAGAAGGTTTGCTGAATGTTCACATGAATCAGCTAATGCAGGTAGCACCTGAAGAGTGCAAGGTCAATCACATGGAATTTCTAAGATTCGTGATGGCAGCTTCAGGTGCTCATCCTCAAAACATTGCAGAAGTCAGAAACTTCATATCAGAGGTATATTTAGCAAAAGAGCAAGAGTTTCTTCAAACAGGTGTAGAACAGTTTGAAGCTGAAGGAGGTCAGAGAAGTGAAGAACAGGTTGATACACCTGAGAGTAAACCAGAAGAAGATGTGACTCAGCAAGAAGATCTGTTTGATATAGAAGTAACTGAAGCATTGCTGAATCTATCTTCTGCAGCAAAGGTTGTAACAGAGGAAATTCCAAAGGACATTGTTCCGGAGGAATTTGCCTCTGTCACTGAAATTCCGAAGGAAGTTACTCCGGAGGAGCTAATCACCACTGATGAAACTCCGAAGGACGTTACTCCGGAAGAATCAACCTTAGCTAAGGAGATTCCGAAGGAAGTTACTCCGGAAGAACTTCTCACCACTGAGAATGTTCAGAAGGAAGTTACTTCGGAAGTTGTTTCCAAGGAATTGCCTAAGACTATTTCGGAACAAATTACTCCGGAAGTCAGTCCCAAGGTAGTTACTTCGGAACTTGGCACTAAGACTATTCCTGAGCAAGTTATCTCGGAAGTCAGTCTCAATGCTACAACTTCACTTCCTGAGTCTTCAAAGCCTGCTGATGGTGAGTCTCTTGATGAGAGAACCATATCTGGTTTTACTGACATGGATGAAGATAATCAGAGCACAGGTGATCAAAATGAAAATATGGACCCTGCCACAAAAGCTCTGATTGATCAATTGGAGAAGGAGAATGTTGAAATGAGTAAGAAGTTCCAGGAACAGAAGGAGGCTGCTGTATTTGAAGAACAGAAACAACTGCTCATAGAAGGAGGTATTTATGAGTATGTTGTCAATAACTCAGACCTGATGTTCTTCATTAATGGAGCTAGGCTAAGATCAGACAACTACTTAAGAGAAAGAATTGCTAGAGCTGAAGAGCAAGGTCTATCTGATAAGGTAGAAAAATGTAAAAGGGTCTTAGCGAATGACTACAGGAAAATTCATATGAAAAAGACTGAAGACAACAAAATTTTCCTTAGTCAATTCAGTGTAATGCTCAAAAGCAAGGAGTGTTTTACTGAAGAATGGGTAAATGAGATGAAGGGTGATGACTTGGTGAATTGGATGTATATGATTCTCACCATTCAAGCTGATGAGGCCAAGAAGATGAATGTTAAAAGGTTTGTTGAGTATAGCTATGAGCAGGAGAAGGCACAAGAGAAGCAAGGTACCAGATATCAAAAACTATCTGAGGAAGATGACTTGCTGATTCACAAATGGTATTTCAAGGAAATCCTAATGGAGAATCCTAAGAGAATCAACTCTTGCAAACTGCCTAGGCTGAGATCAGAACTTGATGCCATCAGGAAGAGTCAAATTGAAAAGGAGAGAACTACTGGTGAGAAAAGACCACCAGGTATGTATACTCTTTTCGACTCTCTTCATCCTGAAGGTCTCAGCTACCTCAAGGAAAAGAAGAGAAAAGCTCCTGTCTTTGCTCCTCAACAGAAGAAACCTAGGATCAACATTGTCAAGCAAATGTTCGACACTGTTTCTGATCCTCACCTCTCATCATCATCACAACCCTTTACCTCATCATCACAACCCAATGCTCCCACATTTCAAACTCCTAACCAACCAATTCCATCTCCACCATCCTCTCCACCTCACAAAATTCCAAAGCCTACACAACCCGAGCCTGAATCCTCATCCCAAAAGCCTCCATCCACTCAGCCTATTCCCTTCTCTTATTCTGGAAGAAAGAAATCTATGGCGAATAAGAAACGCCTAGCCAAAAGGAAGAAGATAGCTGTAAGTGATTCAGAAGAAGAATCCGAACCTTCAGATCCTCCAGCTGCAAATGTTGAAGTCCTTCATCCCTGCATTCAAAGGATTGAAGATCACAGGAGTGAGAACATGTATTACTTCTTCATGAGCAATGGTGAAATCAGGAAGAAGCCTGAATTAAAAATGGAGGATTGGGATAAACTGAATCAAATGGATATCATGGCTATAATGGGAACTCCTAACTACAAGGCAGTGTAGAGCTCAAGTCAAAGCATCTTGAAGATTCAGACAGAAGAACAGTTTTTGGTAGCAACATCTTAGGGGGAGACTGTTGGGAATGTTCTGCTTGGCAGAAATTCTCTAAGTCAGAGTTCCGAAGGAAGTTAGTCCGGAACTTCCTTCACACTGAGTAGTTCCTCCGGAACTTTTCCTAGTGTTACTCCGGAACTTTGACTTATCCCCTGTTGCAAGTTCCAATGCATAAAGCTGTCAGAAAGCAGTTTTACTTTACACCATGCTGTGCACTGTTCACCGATAGGTCTGCCCAACTGTTCAACAGAAGCATGCTTGTACTACAACAACTCTGGAGTAGATATTATTTGTTTATTTAGCCTTAGAGCTAAAAGGAAATAAAAGAAAATCTTTTATTTCCTCCTTGCACTATATATATTAGTTGTATTTCCTTTGTTTATTATCGATCGAACTTATCTCTTGTTCATCAGTTGTAACTCTCTGTAAACACTGTGAAGTATAAATATAGTAGTGCTTGGAATTGATATCTTGTGTTCATCTACTTTTACTTCATGTTTACTTGTTACAGTTTCGATCAAACCATTTCAAACATTAACACAAACAAGTCTGATTCCGCCTTTCTTGTTTGATACCTTTAGTAACTTGTTTGGTTAGTTGTCTCTAACCACGATCCTATACCCCACAAGCATCACAATCTACATTGAGGTCTTTGCTACACATTGGAATTAGTGGGTGTTTGTGGCTGGGGTGATAGATAATGTGATATTGTTTCTTATCCATACTACAATCTAAACATATAGTAAACATACACCGAATACACCGGTATTGGAGTTTTTTGTCCTCGATAATACTTTTACACGTATGACAACCCTTTTGGAACTCGTCTAGAAAGAGGGTAAGAGTATGCTCACTATGCGATGCATGTTGCAACGTTTCTGGGAGCTCTCCACATAATTGATGAAGTGAATAGTCACATTGACCACATTTATAGTAATACCTATGTAAATAGGTGATCTCTTGATCGCAACGATGACATTGATGTTGAAATCCCTGCTTAGCAATCAAATCCTCTTCATCATCATATACTTCTTTCTCGTGTGGATATTCTGGATTCAAATCTATAAGAGTCAATGGATGATCATGTGCTAAAATCTCCATCTACAAATGAGAATCAGAAAGAAGAATGAATATTTTTTGAAGAATGTTAATAACAAACAAGAAAGGTGACAGGGTAAAAATAGATATAAAGGGGATTATATACATAACATTTGCATGATATAGATCCCTTTCTTTGCTAGTATGAAAAGTAAAGGTTATCATTTCATCTCGTTATTTCATACTTATCTTTAGAATATTTATCTAAATGACTATATAATTGCTCAAAATATAATAAAAGAATAAAAGATTATAAAGTTTGGTTGTAGCATTAAGACAAGGGTGTAAAATAGTTATTGTATTTAACACGTGTATTATCGATAGGGTATTTGAATAAATTGATTTATTAGCCAAATAAGTAATTAAATACACTCTCATAGTCTCATATACAATAAAGTTGGATCGATACAGGTTGTGGGTTGGTGCTTCTAACCCGTTTATGGGTTGTATTCAAGTTGACATGTTCTATTAAACTGGTTGTGTTAAAGTTGATCAGTTTAACACGTTTAGCTTAATAGGTCGATCCATCAACACGTTTAACGGGACAAGTTGATTTAACTAACCGTTTTTTATTCTTTTTTACCCATTTCTGACTTGTATAACAATATTTTTACAACAAGTCAGCTAGATAAGCATATTAACAACTTGATTATAATCCTCCAACCCGTCAAACTGTTTGATACGTTTAGATAAATGAATTAAAGTTTCGTGTTCGGGTTACATGATTTTACGTTTGTGTGGGTTAGCTTTAAAATTTTTAACACGAATAAGAATATGTCTTGATTGAACAATTTAACCTGTAAACCTGACATGATCGACACGTACTCTTAGGCTTGAGGGAGGGGCAGAGGACCCTCAAAACTGAAGGAAACATAATAATTAGGCTACCCGTAATGGGGCGTTACTGGGCCCAAAATTAGCCCATAACGCCCACCCCCACTACGGTGGGACATTATGGGGCGTTATAGGTTCAAAATCGGCGAGGGGCGTGAGGCTAATAACGCCGAGAAAGAGGAAGAATGTTTGAGATATAGCCGTTGAACGGCTATATCAACGGCTACCTTTATTTATTTATTTATTTTTCAAATTTTCTATAAATCTCACACTATATATATAACTCCATTAATTTTTTAAACTCAACCACTCAATCCTCTCATTCTCTCTCAATCCTCACATTTTTTTTTAAAAAAATGGGTTCTCCCTCTTCCTCCACTCTATTCGGTTACTACGACGATGAAGAAGACGAGGTTGTTTCCGCCGCAATTCAACTTTTTGACGAGCCGGTACCACGCCCGGTTATTAGGCGGAGACATCTTGAACGTGATCGTAATGCGGCCAACAATAGGTTGATGGCCGACTATTTTGGTGACAACCCGCTCTACACCGACGAGATGTTCAAAACTCGGTTTCGAATATCCAAACGGTTATTTTTGCGTATAGCCAAGGATCTAGAAGAACATTCACCGTATTTTAGGCAACGGTACGACGCCACTGGAAAGCTTGGGTTCACTTCCATTCAAAAGTGTACGTCGGCGATAAAAATTCTTACGTTCGGCAACACTACGGATATCAACGATGAGTATTTGAAGATGGCCGAGAAGACAACCAGAGACACGGTGGAGGAATTTTGCAAAGGTCTTGCCGACTTGTACACGACGCGGTATTTGAGAAAACCAACTTGGAACGACATGCAAAATCTATACGATCACCATGAAGAAGTTCATGGTTTACCTGGCATGATTGGAAGTATAGATTGCATGCATTGGACTTGGGATAATTGTCCAGTCGAATGGCGAGGACATCACACGAGAGGTGATCAGAAAGGTCCATCGGTTATTCTGCAGGCCGTATGCTCAAACGATCGTTGGATTTGGTACGCCAAATGTGGTGTCGCGGGGTCCCTTAATGACATCAACGTCTTGGAAGGTTCTTCTGTGATTGAAGATTACATATTCGATAAGATGGTGAAGATCGGGTTTTATGCGAATGGAACCTACTACCCACATGGATATGTTTTGGGTGACGGGATATATCCGGAGTACTCAATTATTGTGAAGACCTTCAAAGACCCAATTGATGAGAAACGGCGACATTTCAAGAGGGTTCAAGAGGCGGCTCGGAAGGACGTCGAGTGTTGTTTTGGAAATCTCAAAAAGAAATGGCACTTTCTTTAAAATCCTTGTCGATTATGGACGAAGGATAAGATGGAGGATTGTATGCGCGCAATTATCCTCATGAATAACATGAACAAAGAGGATAAGGGTCATGCGATATGTGCCGACTTTCGTCCCGAACACATCCAAGTGATGCCCCCTGCGACGGATGAGAAGCGACTTCAAAACTACGCGATGTTGCGTTCAAGATAGATACACAACTCTCTAAAAGCCGATTTGGTTGAACACACTTGGACCTTTAGGCCACATAATTACGTACCCGAACCGGTTGTGCAACAAGAAGAAGAGGGTGGCGGTGAAGAAAATGAAGAAGACTATGACGATGTGCAAGACGATGATTAGTTTTTTTTTATCGTCTTTTGTTTTAGTTGTATCGTGTTTTTATTTTTATTTGTAACCTTTTATTTTTTAAATGAAAGTAGTTTTAAAAAAAACGTTAAAAAAATTAATAATTAAGTAATGATGGTGGGGCCTTATGGGGGCTTTATCCACTACATCATAAAGCCCCATAAAGCCCCTTGTCCAGTCAGCGTCCACATGGCGGATAATGTCCCATGTTAGGCTTTATAAGGCTTTAACCATTACACATAGCCTTATTGTCTTAAATAATTTATTTTGTTTTAGTTTTTATTAGTTTGTATATTAGACAGACTTTTTCAAAGTTTTTGAAAGTCTATTAGTTTATAAATTTAATTAATTTTGTAGGTTTTCTACGAGTCGGACCTCAAAAAAGTAAATAAAATAGCAATACGAAAATGTAAATTATCACAAATTTACTAATAAGTTAATAAGTTAATTATATTAATTTATTTGATACCTAACCAAGTCATCTTCTTTAGTTTATTCTTTTCTTAGTACCTTGTCTTCTTTCCTTTATTCTTTTCTTTAAGGTGATTTTGAACTCTATAATAAACAAGAAAATAATATTTAGTTATACACACAAAGATGTTATTTTAAAAAAAGTCACCTTTCTTTTAAGTTGTTATTACGAAGTATTATAAGAATAAAATTAAAAAAATTTAATTAAATTATAAATTTTGCACGTTTTATAAGTTTTATTATTTATTAATACTAATAACACTGGTTGTCCTTTAAATTTCAAAAAGTTTCACTCAGTGTCCTTTGACCTAACAAACCTTACACCGAGTGTCATTTATATTGTATAAAAGTTACACTGAATGTCTCTTGGTGTAACGAACAAAATCGGGTCAAAGGACAATGAGTTAAACTTTTGGAAGTCTAAAGCACACTCAGTGTTATTAGTGAATGTAAATGACAAAACTTGCAAAACGTGCAAACCTAAAGGATAAAATTTGTAATTCAATCTACGAAATTCTACCATTTATACATAGAGGTACTAGATAGAGTTCATGAAACTAAACCAATAATATCGTGTAAAGTCTTATAATTCATTATTTGATTTAGGATCGTAACTTATTTGTGTTGATCTCCACAGCTTCACTATTGATTCTTAATGACCTTGACCGAAAACTTAATCTGAATCAGTTTAAAGAATATATATTCATTATCAATCAAATTAATGAATTTAGGATAAAATAATGAAGATACATACATCATTAGGCTTACACCTTGACCCAGGTTTACACCATGCCTGGAAAATTGGCTGAGGCGGTTCGGACATGATCCCAGGTCAAAATGGGTACGAATGATCCCAAGTTAAAATGGGTACGAGTCAAGATGAGTTCAGGTTAGAACGAGTCAATTTAAAAAATATTGGTTTGAGTCAAGGGTGCGGGTAAGGACGGAATAGTCAAATTGACCACAGTTTTTACCAAAAGGACCACAAAAATTTTGCCTACACATCATAACCATTTATCAAAATGAACCAATCACGCCACGCCACGTAGGCGTGGCTGGCTAAGAAGGCAAGGCTATGTGTCCACCTTCCAATCATTGGATAGTCTCTGGCCCTATATGTCAACGAATCAGTAACCGTCACATATCACAGAAGGCTAAGTTTTTAGCCTTTTTATGATTAAACACTGTAGAAACACAAATGATAAAGACAACCTATAACACGCAAATAAGTACTTGCTTGAACACACATTGTAAGATCCTTGTACAATATGATAAAATCGCCAAAAATATATAGAATAAACATACTTGCATAGATGTCGAAGAAGCAAGGACAACTAACCTCCAACAAATACGACAATAGAACACAATCACAGGTCATGTAAAATAATATGATCACAATAAAAAACTATAACAATAAAAGTAGAACTTGATTTTCTAAATATTGATTCTTGACTTTGGACATTTTGTTAATCATTTCACAAAGCCTAAAACTCAATGATGGCATGATGTCAAAATTATAGCTATATTAAATTTTCAATTGGTATGATTCCTTACATAAACAACACATCGATTGAGACAAATATCCCATTTATTCATATTCAATTGCCTCTTGTTTAAAGATCAAATTTACTTATTTTTAATACAGATTACACAACATGTGTGCATATATAGAAGAGAATAAATACGATCATGTTATAGAGTGAATTTGAGGTTAGCTGACTTTGCCATTCACTTCACAGAACTTCAATTTTTCTATGTAAATACAATCCGAATCCCCATTGCTCACCTTGAACTGATGTGCTCAAATTTAAATAACATAATGAACCCATGAAACCAAAAAAACATCAATTAGATAGTGATTTAAAAGGTACACGTTAGACTTTGTAAATGCCAAACTAACCTATATGCCCCCTTTAACATGCCAAACACATTTTTGTAAGATTATGGAATGAATTAACTGGATTGATATTATCTAACGATTGGGTTACAATATATAGAGAACTGAATGTAAACCCTAGATACCTAATGGGCCCGTGGGCTCATAGTAATTAACCCTAATCTATATTCCAATACTCCCCCGCAGTCGTAGCGGAAGAAAATCAAACGCTAAAGACTGGAAAACAATAAAACATAAAGATAATAATAACTAAAAATAAAACTAGCTTCAATTTCGATTCTCGACTCCAAATCTCAATCTTCTGCAAGCGGCTTTGAAAAAGTGAATCCCTGAAAGTATTGTGAAGTTTCCCTGACTTTAGCTCCTTTCATGACTTCATCTGGTTTTAGGTCTTGGTTTTAAAAAAAAAGATGATTGACTTGACAACCCACGATCGTAATCGTGTAGCGGTGTGTTGAGACTAACAACCGACGGTACCTTGGATCCTTAGATCAAGAGATGAGATTGTAGATCTAGAAAGAAAAAGAAAAGAAAATAATGCTGGTGATTGGGGCCGATTGTCTCTTGTATCCGTAGATTAAGAGATAAGATCCGTAGATCTAAAAAGAAAAAAAAGAAAGAAAAGAAAAAAAAAATCAAACCATCTAAAAAGAAAAGAAAAAAAAGAAAAGAAAAAAAAATCAAATCAAACCGTAGTTTGAGATTGAGGTTCATAAGAATGATCAAGACAACGTAGACGCCATGATTAAAAGGAACAAGGACGTTGAATGAGTAAAAGACAAATCATTCAAGGTATCAGTTCGAAGGGAAGAAAAAAAAAACCGTAGCGAGAAAAAAAAGTCACCAATAGAGGAGTTTGATGTCTTGGTCCATGTGCAAATAGAATCTATGACTTGATCAACGTGCAGCAATTAACAAAAAAATCACTAATCACTAAGTTCGAGTTGGTGATTTGCATGGCAAATACTTCGAAGAAACATAATCGATGTGGCTGCGGGAATATGACGGAACAACCGATCAGAAGTAGTTCTAACGTATGAGACATCGGAAACTTGAATCGAAACTGTGCTTTATTTGGACAAAAAAACAGGGAACTGAGGAAAGTAAATAGAAAAACAAAGTTGAGACAGGGCGGCGACGATGACACGCCGCCCTGTCTAGGGTTTGAACACGATAGAGAAGACGGCTAGGGTTTGGATCGTTTAGGCTGTGATACCATGTAAGATTATGGAATGAATTAACTGGATTGATATTATCTAACGATTGGGTTACAATATATAGAGAACTGAATGTAAACCCTAGATACCTAATGGGCCCGTGGGCTCATAGTAATTAACCCTAATCTATATTCCAATAATTTTATTTTGATTTTGCTTTTGCCTTGTTTCAAAGAGCAATCATGAAGAATTAACTAAATATAAAAAACCATGTTTTAAATAGTGAGGTACTAACTTTTTACAAAAAAACACTTTACTTTGATCTTTTAACACTTCTTCACTTTTACTTTTTCTCTTGATGTGATCGTCTGGAAGAAGCAGACAACCCATACCCTAATTACTCCAACACTCCACCGAGTTAGTTTACTTTTTCTCTTGATGTGATCGTCTGGAAGAAGCAGACAACCCATACCCTAATTACTCCAACACTCCACCGACTCTCCCCTCTTCTGATTCACCATCATCATCGTCTGTGCATTATAGCTAAAATCCTACACAGCCTTACCCAGTTGTGGGCGATGATAGAAGATATGGAGAAAGAGTGGGGAACGGGAGAGGCGATGGTGGTCGATCGGGGTTCGGCCTCTGTTTTAGGCGGCGGTTGAACAACCGAGGTAAAATCCGAGATTTTTACTATACTTGAGTTGCTTTTTGCTTCAGTTCATCCCTTGAGGTCTTCCGATGGAGAGGAAGATGGACAGATTCTCTGACCTCTGGTTATCGAACTAATGTTGCAGCAGAAACCGAGAGAGAGAGACAGAGATGAAGATGCATTTTTTACCTTTTGGTTTGAATTCAGATCGCTTCCTCAAGCTTAATCAGGTTTGTGCTTCGGTTCGTTTCTACCGTTTTCCCTTTACTGTGTCTCAGGTTGCTTATTCTTCTCGATTCCGTGGGTGTTTCTTTCTCTTGCGAAGGTATTGTTGTTGTTTGGTGGATCAATTCGATTCTTGCGTGTTTGATTTGTTATAGTGTTGATCTCTAACCTAATTTTTTGCTCTTTATGTTCCTATCACAGGTGTTGGTTTCCGCTCCCCCCTCTTGGCTTCTGTGGCATTCCCCTGTTTTTATATGTTCCGTGTTTCGTTTTGTTTGTGCATGTTTTAGGTAAGAAATGCAATGTTTGTTTTGATTTGTTCGTAACAGGTATGTGTTAATTTTTGCTACTTTGTTTTAATTTTACCTGAAGGTGGTAAAATTTGATGTGTTTGTTTCTTGGTATGATTGCTTTTAAAATCTAATCTCCAAGATGCTATTCGTTTCAAATTTGTGATGTGAATATTCATTTTGTCCACATGGGTGTGCTTTAATGTGGTTATTGATCCGTATGCTAATCTTTCACTAGGTTTTCGAAATTAGGATTATATGAATCTAATTACACACACAAAAGTGTGTATTTATATGATAATCATGGTGTTCTTATGCTGATTAGGAAGTACCGAATCTTAATTTTGGAATATTTGTAAGCTGATCTCATATGATTGTTATTTAAAAAGAACAAAAAAGAATTTCTTTTGTATGTTATATGAGAATATAATGCCTAAATGCTTATAATTTCATTGAATTCTATGCATGAAAACATGAAAAATGAGCTAGGTTTCTTGATTTTTTCATTCATTGCCCTTTAATCGGACTGCAATGATCAACATAAGATCTTTTTAGAATTACACGTTGAATTTGGTAGAAATAAAATTTTATGAGGTTTGGATCATGAGAGGAACTAAAAGATACAAATGTTTTCATACATAAAGAACATAGAATTCTGTGTGTGTTTTCGATTTGTTTTGTTTGTTCGGTCTTTATGTTTTTTATGTTACCTCAATTTGTTTATTCTTATTTTACTTCTCCTCCTCCTAGGTGTTCGATTTAGCATTACGGGGGGTGTACTGGGTAATGATGATGTGCCTGCAACGGGTAGTGAAGTCTCGATGTACAACGCCCAGGTAGCATGTCTTCTCTCCTTCTGGTGTCCTATTGGTTCTTATGAAGGATTATATATAAGTGTTCACAGTTTTGGTGTATTCTCCTTACAAGATGTCTCCATTATACTTTGTGTCATTGCAGGCTTCTAAAGATACTTTTGACCCAGGTGTGTTTGTAATTGTCCTCTTTTTCTTCATAGTAAAAAATGTGTGTTCATAAGAATCAACCAGTTGTTGCCAAGATCAGTTCTTAATCAAAGGTGCATTTAATTCATAATTTAGATTCCTTATTTTTTTCTCCAATCTTCTAGATTTGTTAGGGCTTTTACATTATATAATAAATAAAAATTAATGGTGATCAACATTGGGCCACAATTGCTGATGAAAATTGTGATTTGGTTGATCATTAGTTAAGTTTTATCATTAGTTCTGGTGTTACATCAATGTTAAATTTTGTTTTGCTTTGCTGCCTTTTTCAAGTTGCGATAAGCGTAGCTTCCATCGGGGTTTCTGTTCTGGTACTTATGAAAGGAAAAGATATAATAGGTATCATATTCGTGTTGTTGGTTTAAGTTAACTGCGGAGAGGTGATGTGTATTCTGTTCTATTTTTACCTCTATTCAACCTATAATTGCTTCCATTGGCAACGATTACTGATTTTACAATCACAGGGCACTTAAAAGTCATTTGACAATGATGACAAGCCCTTCAAGTGTTGGATTCATAAAGATGAGGCATGCCATAATTGAATAAAAAAGAAACTTTATTCACTCTAAATTGCTTTTGCATCAAAGATTGGGTATGCCATAATTGACTAAAAAAGGAACTTTAGAAACTTAAAAATGTTTTATTTCTATATTTTTAACAGTAGTATGGTAATTTATAAGTTATCTATGGTTTGACTTCAGGTGGTCAACAGATTTGTGGAAGGATTCATGCTCTAGCCAATCCTATAGATGAAGGCTAAGTGATTCATACCTTAGATCTTCAATACACAGGTAGAGTTTTAAATGAAGTTTGATCACGATTTTGGCTATTTGCCTCTGGATTTAGTTTATGCCGTTTGCTAAATTTGACTTCAAATATAGTTATTAAGTTGGATGTTTACATATAAAAAAAGTGCCACTATTTCTGTAGATAGATTGTTGATATAGCTAAGTAAGGAGTATTTATATACACGAATATTTGTTGATATAGATAGCACGTAAGGAGTATTTATATACACGGTTATTTACTTTTGAAATTCTTTTATTCCATCGGGTAAACGTGACTGCAGACATAGTTATTATGTTGGGTGCTGCATGTTTACAAATGGAAAAGAGTTGGTTTAAGGTAAATCTGGTAAATGCTTAACTACTAGGTCATTAAAATGTATCACCACTATGGTCTATGGAAATCAGCAAAGTATAAGGTACTGTGACCAAGCAAGCCGGTGGAGCTAGAGTTTAATTACTAAGGACCAGGCATGTTTTCATTACCTTTTGTTATTCTTTAATTTCTTATTAGTGTTCCTTACTTACATATTAAGATGATCATGAAATGAGTAAGCCTTACATGTTTATTAAACCGTATAAAATCATATTTTTTACAAAAGTGGTGAAGCGAACACGTGATAAAAAATGGTATGCTCACATTTTTCAATTTAAGAATGAATTATTTTATGTGAACTGATTAATCACACTATATGCTCACTTTATTATATCATAACACACATGATAAGTTTGTTGTCTTAAATATCACTATAGTACCCCTTTTACAACACCTGGTATGTAACTTAAAGAAGGTGTAAATGATGGGCATGGTTCCATTTCTTGGACATGTTACTCTAACCAAAGTATGTTTTGGTTTAATATGTGCATTTATATTGATGAAAATATGTATGTTGAAAGCCCCTTCTTTGACATGTTACTTTAACTAAATTGTTTTGGCATAATCTTATTATTAATGTAATTTGACTTTTTATTTTATATTTGATGCCTAAGCCCATAATTTCTATTGATGTGTAGGTGTTGGTTTTGGTGTATGCTCCTACACTTTTGAAGCTGTCACTTATTCCATAAATTTCAACTTTTTTTCCCAATATCTCCATGTCTATTTATAAGAACCTGCATATTGAAAGTACGTTTGTTGTTGTCTCTAAGTTTATATTCTTTATTTGTACGTAGGTGCTGAATCCTTAAGTATGATTTCATTTTCCTACTATATCACGCCGTAAAGCCTATTTAGATTTAACAGTTTGATCTTAAGCCATCACGTTATTCAAATATGGTGAGGCCGCCGCAACGCGCGGCGGGTCACCCACTAGTACTCATAATACACCAAACTTAAAAGTTAAAACTAGATGCTAAAGCCCCCCATTAACCAAAAACCATAAATCAACTTCAAATTCTTTGAACTAATTCGAAGTGTGTAGATTGTATTGGCTCCAAATCTTGATCAATTTTAGGTGATTCAAGCACGGGCTGATTCATTATATTGGGAATCAGGAGAGTAGAACACCGCTTTTTGTTGGATATTCACTCACTCGAAGTCCATTGCGTCTTGCATCAAGAACTAAAACTCTATATATATAACTCGTATATTCAATCAAAATAAGATAATAAAATGAATTAGGTAACCAAATGATAACAGTTTGTCGAGACTGCTACAAATACCTAACTTAAACTATAGTAGGGCAAGCTAGGGTATCGAACCAAGGGAATACGTGGTTACTAGCTAAGGCCACCGGGTATGGTGGCGTTGAAACCTGTGTGATGCCTATGTGGCATCTTAACCACGGCGTGATACCATTTCCATAGTGGTGTGATGGTTTTGGCGTGGAACTTCTCACGGCGTGGTGGGTTGATTTGGTGTGGGTTCCTCCAATCACATAATGACATCTTATGTTGAAACCTGCGTGATGCCTATGTTGCATCTTAACCACGGCGTCTGCGTGATGCCTATGTTGCATCTTAACCACGGCGTGATACCATTTCCATAGTGGTGTGATGGATGGTGTGATGGTTTTGGCGTGGAACTTCTCACGGCGTGGTGGGTTGATTTGGTGTGGGTTCCTCCAATCACCTAATGACATCTTTTTTTTTTTTGCTTCACACCACACCACATCACACCATGTATACCCCTATCATAACACCAAATGGTGTTATCCAGTCATCGTCCACGTGGCACAATAACACCACCCTTTAACACCATGTGTACCATATGCCCTAATTGATTAATTACCAAACTAGACCTAAATTACTTTAACCTAAATGCCACTTAGTTGTTTTGATTGAATTGATTACTTCTAATTAACTTGAGTAACTAACACTAATTTTACTAGCTAACAACCGATTGAGTACTTATATTACCAAAAGGTGATCACTTTAGGATCCAGATTAGTGAATTACTAGTTTCTTTCTTCGGGAATCTAACCTAGAAATCACATAGACATGATTTTGTTCTTGTTTAACCAACCAGACAATTATCTATCTTGCACATGCTAAGTATAGTCCTAGAGCTATGCTCAACGAGGTAGTCCGAGAGCGGGGGGGGGGGGGGGGGTTACGTAGTCGAAAAATAATCAGAATCAATTAATCAAACAAACACTAGAATCGATGATTATCACGGATCACAATTCTATCTAAAAATTAAAACCCTAGATTGAAACCAGAAATCACTAACCTTTCACCCAAAGTAATCATAAAAGAAATTAGCCAGACATCGTCATCAAATCACAAACACGTGCATTGTTGAAATCGAAAGAAAACATCAAAAATCTGAGCTGAATGATTTGGTTCAATGGTTGAACCCCAAAAATCGCCCAGAAACGACAGAGAACAATGTCAAAGTCGAAGAAGCATCAAAAATAACAAACCCTAAGTCTTAAAAGACTAATCTTCATTTTTCTTGGATTTTACCACGCGTCGCGTCTCGTAACGGGCCTTCTGCTTCAATCTCGCGCCACGACCCCGACAAAATAGTCGGGGCCCAAATCTTTAACGCGCGTCATGTCGCGAAGAGGAAGTCTCAACCCTCGCGACACCATCTACTCCAAATTTCTTCTTACCTTTTAAATCATAAACCCGACCGATTTCTTCTCGTTAAGACGTTAACGTTCAAACCAAACATACGAAACTATACAAAGTGATGTGTTTTCAACCAGATATAAACCATAAAATCTGGGAATTAAGAATGATATTAAGAATGATAAAACGTTAAAAAATAGTATCACATCACCAAAGACACCAAAGAAGGGGAAAATCTCCACATTGCAAAAATTCTAAAAAACAGGTCAAACAAATCATATATAAATCTAAAAGATCATCCAAAATTAGATGTAAATTCAGAAAATCAAAGCATACCTGCTGAAGATTGAGACCTTGTTGGGTGCAATAAGGAGTTTAAATGCACAAAACAATAGAGTTATTGTCAGTCAGTGTTTCTAAAACAAAACAATGAACAACCCTAAAAACTTAATCAAACAAAAACATAAATACAAAATCAAGAACACACAAAAGACATTTGAAATGCTTGCCTAATAACCCAACCAAAATCATGGAACGAAGCATTTGAAATGCTTGCCTGATAACCCAAACAAAATCATAGAAGAAAGCTTAACTGTCTCACATTACGCCCCAGCCTGTCTAACCCACAAACAAATTTGAAAATATACCTTGCCCTTTGATGAAACAAAAAATTATGGCACCAAAATAAAGGGATTGTTTGCCTTAGCGTTGTGCGAGAGAACTCTGTTGAAATGTGTGAGTACATAAAGCAAGTTTTAACATATTGTACTTCAAAGCTTTTAAAAAGTTGTAATCGACATCTACTCTTTCGCGTTTGTAAATTCATATAGTATATAATATAATTGAATGATGTTTTTTAAATGTTGCTTGAAATTAACCTTAATATCAAGTGAGCTTTCCTGAGATGGTATTACTGGATTAGGCTTGACTCACTTAAAAGCACCATAAAAAAGAAAACTCACTCGAGTCAGAGTTCGAAGTTGAGACCTCAAATCCCAACCATCATCCTTATGACGGCTTCTCTCTTGCAACCGATGTTTTAAAAACCGGGTTTTAAGTTGAACCGGAAAAGTGTACAGGGCCGGTTCGACCGGTTAGGGTATTTTAATAAAAAAAAAATAAATAAAAAACGGTCAAAATCTAAAAGACCAGCCAGTTGAAAACAGTCCCGTTATATCAAAAAAAAAAAAAAAAAAAAAAAAAAAAACCCGAACAATAACCGGCATGATGATCTTTTTTACTTTTTAGAACATTGCTTGCAACTTGCAATATAATTGAATCATGTATATTAGGGGTGTTCATGGTCCGGTTGGTCCGGGTTTTGGGATTTTTTTGAACTAAACCGCAACAAACGGTTTCTAATTTTTTCAAACCAAACCGAACGGTTTGGTCCGGGTAGGCTGCATCGGACTAACCGGGTTAACCGGTTTGGTTCACGGTTTTAACGGTTTTAACGGTTTTGAACCGTCCGAATGTTGCAATGCAAAGTAAATGCAAACCTTTTTTTTCTTTTGGTCAGTGTATTGTGAAAATTGAATGGAGATTGAGTGTATCAAGGTTAAGAATAACTAATCGTAGGGTTCTTAAAATTTTAAAAGATTAAAGTATAATATATAAGTAAATTGAATGCAGATTAAAAGTAAATTGAATGCAGATTAAGAACCACGGTCCGGTCCGGGTTGAAACCGCTCACCATTCTCCTAAACCGTGACCCGGACCGTAAATACCGGTTTTTAATTTTATGAACCACGAACCGGACCATTATAAAAATTATGAACCCAAACCGAATTTTTGGTCCGGTTTAACCGGTTTGGTTCGGTTTTTACGGTTTCTGAACACCCCTAATGTATATACTAGTATAGATACAAGTTGAAGGGCCAAATGGTGAGAAATGACAAAGAATAGGACACACATCGGTACCCACGTCTTAAATCGCACTTTGAATTCGAAAACACACTCTCACAAGCGCGAAAACAGAGGTCAGTTCAATTCAACCCAACCCCCGATTCACACCATCTTAAGACGTGAAGGATAGCACTATCCTTCACGTATAGTGGGGGTGTAAAAATAAATGCTCACGTTTAGTTCCCTCCTTCACCCCTCAAAACAGCAAGTCCAGTCAACTGACAGAGTTTGTCGGAAGTTTTTTATCCTTCACGTAAATGCTCACGTTTAGAGCCATCCTTCACCCCTCAAAACACCATCTTAAGACGTGAAGGATAACGCCATCCTTCACCCCTTAAAACAGTAAATGCTCACGTTTAGAGTCCTCCTTCACCCCTCAAAACAGCAGGTCCATATGATTGTTAGGTTTAACTAATAATTTTTTTTATATAAATCACTTGATATTTTAACGTCAAACATATTCTAATAAATCTTAATAATAAACATGTACTAATAAATCCTAATAATAATATATTCTAATATAGTTGGTTCCGGTTTGAATATGTAATGAAACTAAAAGAAAAAATAGTAATATTCAAATTAACTTATAATTATGTGTTAGTTTTTTATTCAATAATTTTTCTTATGAAACTGATTTAATTATTTTATTAAAAATGTTTTTAAGGATATTTAAGAAAATGGTTCCTTAAGATGAAATCATCTATATATACTTATAAAATGTTTTAATTGTAGTTAAAAGTCGCTTATAAATGCAAAGAACCTAGCCAGTGGCAAACTATAGTTTCTTATAAAAATAAGAACGTCTTTTTTCTAAACTAGTATATTTAAGATTACCTTTATGTATAAGAAAATTTGTATTAATACGAACATTTTTATTGATACAAATTTGCAAACACACTAAAACACACTTAAACAATACCTAAAACTCTTAAACAACACTTCGAACGCCTAAACATACTTAAGACAAATTTAAACACTAATTGGGTATTCGGTTTAAATTATTCAATTTTAGAAATATGCAACTCCACGTTGATTTTTTAAAGCGCTAACCGGTATTCGGTTAAAAAGTACTGTTTATTTGAAGAAAAAAAATTAGATGACTGAAACTATAATGTTGAGCTGCCGTGTAAAGGGCAGAGGTCAAGTATGGAGGAAAAAAAAGGGGTCACGTATAGGCCTTAGGGTGACTTATAGAGGTAAAAAAGGGGTCACATATAGGGCTAATGGTGACGTGTACAGCTCTCATTTAAGATGTTTAGCTCCCATTTAGGCCTATACTCCAGCTTTATATTTGTATTTACACGTGTAATTAACGTGCCTACATACATAGACATAATCATACGATATAGATACGTTGCTATTATTATCAAGCATATACAGACGATACGATTGTCTATTATTATTATTAGAAGATACACGCATACATACATACACATACTCATACGATATCGATACAGATAAACCACACATATATAAAAACAC
Source organism: Deinandra increscens subsp. villosa (assembly GCA_039602395.1). NCBI lineage: Eukaryota > Viridiplantae > Streptophyta > Magnoliopsida > Asterales > Asteraceae > Deinandra > Deinandra increscens. The sequence goes on along the minus strand of JBCNJP010001767.1, from coordinate 7,612 downwards.
AAGACTCATACAAATAAACTTAGTATGCTTTCATATATACATACATACAGTCACATTAATGCAAGTCTATTCATACATACATACATACATATAGTCACATGGATACGAGTCTATGGAAAAATATTGTTAGTAATGTTGTATGTATTAAGTGCATGTACACAAACGTATATTATTACTATGATTATTGTAGTAATATTAATGTTATTACAATTATTATTAGTAGAGTGGTCTAAATATACGATGAACATTGTAATCAAACGTAAAATATTAAAATTTAAATAAACTATTACATGTATGAAATTTAATAACTAGTTTTGAGATTATTATTTATTTATTATTATTAATGTTACTTTTATTATTATTATTATTATTATTATTATTATTATTATTATTATTATTATTATATTATGATTATTGGATTATTATTATTGTTTCTGTTAGTATTATTAGTAATTATTATTTTTATTGTTGAGTTAATCTTTATATAATTTTAGGTTACAAAAAAATATCTATACTTAACGTGGGACCCATTCGTTAGGTATAGGTGACTGAAACTATGGTGTTGAGCTGCCGTGTAAATGGCAGAGGTCAAGTATGGAGGAAAAAATTAAGGGGTCACGTATAGGCCTTATGGTGACGTATAGAGGTAAAAAAGGGGTCACATATAGGGCTAATGGTGACGTGTACAGCCCTCATTTAAGATGTTTAGCTCCCATTTAGGCCTATACTCCAGCTTTATATTTGTATTTACTATCGACAAAGAACCCAAATATGATGCAACTATAGTTAAAAAAATTTGGGATAGCTTAGTGGTAATCCTAATTAAAAGAAATAATAAATTTAAAAAAGATGTGTGTGGATCTACTTTTAATTTTTGTATGCTTCAGTTACCACTTTTTTTATGTTTATTGTATTTTGTTAATTATCTAGTTTATAGAACAATGCCAAAAAATTAAAAAAAAAAGTTTGACCTAACCTTCACGTAGAGAGATCTACGTGACGGTTCTTAGACATCCCCCGGCACACACACCCGATATTCCCGGACGTTGTACTATCATGCTCTAACAGTTATACGTGAAGGATAAGTTTATCCTTCACCCCTTAATTCTTACCTTCACGTACAGAGCTCTACGTGAGGGTTCTTAGACATCCCCCAACACACCCCCGACATTCTCTGACGTTGTACTATCATGCTCTGACAGTTATACATGAAGGATATGGTTATCCTTCACCCCTTAATTCTTACACCCTCTCTACACGTGAAGGGGAGGGAGAAGTGGGAGCTGCTTTATTTTGACACCCCTCCTATACGTGAAGGGGAGCCCTATCCTTCACGTATAGAGCTGGTGTATTAAAAAAAAGGGGGGTGTCTCTAAGAAACCCCCTTTCAAATTCCTTCCCCAACAATATAATATAATACTATCGTCTCCTTCAATGCCTCTGGATTTCCCCTTCAATCTTCTCGCACCCTTTATCCGGATCTATTCTCTCATTCTGCAAGCATGATTATTCTAGGTACATTTCATCATAATCTGAGTGTTTCCCCCATTAATTCATCCATCTGGGTTCTTGTTTTCTAAATCTAGGGCTTGATTCATTACCTTTCAATGTGTGATTTTACCCTTTTAAAGTCTCTTTCCTGTACGTTATGTGATTTGTTCAATCAAATTATCAAATTTACCATTTTTATGCTCTTTTATTACGTACAGTTACTGACCCTTATCTGCACTTAGTTTAACCTATTTCCGTTTTGGGAAAAAGATGATAAAAAATGGGTATTTCATTGGTTTCTTGTTTAGGGTTTGTAATTTGTCTTCTTTTCCTTTTTGTGTTGCAAGTGAATTGTGTTTATTATGGAAAAAGATGCTCACTCCTAAATTCTAAAGTTTTATATCTCGTGTAATGTTTTGTTTATATTCTTGCAGCAGCTTGTAACATTTGGGGTGTGATCTTGATTAATATCTAATCTTGAACTGTATGAAGAAGCTTTCTATGGTCATCATGGTGCAGTTTGAAGTGTGCATTATGTTGTTTTGTGTATGCTGATGGAATTTAGGAACATCTAGGGCTAAACTAATTAGAAATTTTTAGGATGAAGTTGCACGCTCCTTTGAAATCCAAAGGGATTTCCACTAGAGTTAACAGTCAGCATGTGATTTTTGATCTAAAACAGCGAGTTGTTCTCGCGTTAAACAAGGTTTCTAATAGGGACACATATGAAATTGGGGTCGAGAAACTCGGAAGAATAATAGAAAATTTGACTCACAACCTTCCACCATGATCTTGTTACGAAATGACTAAGAGGCTGTTTGATTTCACCACTTATCCAGTCAAAACCTTTTAGCACTTACTCGGTCAAAGGTTCTTGCAGATCAAGACGTTTGATTTAACAAAAAAAAAACCACTTACTCGATCAGAGCCTCTTACCCGGCCACCCTTTAAAAATCGGTCAGAGATTTTTATCTCTTACTTGGTCACCGCTACTTACTCACTCAAACAGGGTCTAATTGCCCCTCATTTAACAGACTGGTTCTAACCCTATTGAAGAGAAATAACATTTTTCAAATCAAGCATTTAACTAAGAGGACCTAATCCATAATTTCTAAAAAACTTAAAAGAAACTTTTTTGTAATTTACTCTTATTTTAATTAATTTAAATATTTTAATGTATTTATAGTAATTAATTATTTTGTGTAATTATTTAGTTAGTAATTTTCACTTAGTATAATCAATTAAATTATAATTTTTTAAAATAAAATATATAATCTGATTAATCCCTGGACAGTATCTGACCATCCCGCTAGCGCCTAGGGATTTTTATAATTTTGACATTTGACAATAACACATGTATAAATTTTACAATTAAGCTTAGTCACAGTTTATGTAAAACCACCACAACTATAATTTCTTAACTAATCTAACTACCTGGAATTGACATAATAGGTAATCTACTACGTTCTTATGCCACGAATTGATCAAACAACATTTAAGTGACATTCATATGCTAACGAGTAGAATCATCCAAATGCTAAACCATAAGATCATCACATTAGAGAATCAACCCCTACTCCAGATCGTGTCATGTTCATAGTACAAGATGTTTAGCCGCACATTGAGATGATTCAAAGGCAAAATTTGATGTCGAATTACATGGAGGATAGATAAAAAAAAATGAAGATGATATGATGCTTGCTTGCTATAAGATGATGAAGATCCAAACCTTCCATCCCGCCTTTCAAATTTACTTTAGACTATCTCCATCTCTGGCCTGTGAGGTCGTCCATGGCTTAGCTAGAAATATAACTTAAAAAGTTGATACAAAATTTGCTAAACCATAACTCGGTATTTATAGGATAACCCAACTTACGCCATCCATAAATAAAAAATAATCTTCTATCTATATAATAAACATGGGTTTTTAAAGTCTATGTGGCACAATTTTAGGTGTGTTACATTGGATTTGGCTTACTTATCAATTCCTCATAATTTAGAATTAAAAAATTACACTAAATTAAATTATTTCCATAAAAAAATTATCCATATTTTTGTTTACAAACTACAAGTTTTATTCATCATATCTTCTTTATTTCTCAATAAAAATTCGTTCCGTAAATTGCTTTGGATTCCTGACAGAAAACCTAACAAAACTAGATCCATATTGCTTAGGTTTTGATCAACGAATCGGACATTTATTCTAAGACTTTCATTGATTCCAACAGATAAACGGATTGCTAATGTTCATTACTATTGTTAATGTTCGAAAGCATTTTGTATGAACCGTTCATAATATTGTTGGGAGTTAACCCAATTGCTAACAACTATACCATAATAGGCTAACCTGCAGCCAAGTTCAAGGTCCAATTCAAAGAGCAACCCATGTTTATACACCAACTCATGAATAAGAAGAGAAACTTGATGCAACGAGATCATTGAAGAATATTGATATATATAGTGTGTGGCTTTCTCTCATCTTCAACCTCTGAAGATCTGATTCTCATCTTTTTTCAATTGTTACCGGTTCCATTAATTGTTGTTACTAGTTTGTTTTGTAATCGATTCGTTCGAGTAAGATTGTTAACTTGTTTCTAATCGGTTCTATCTAGTCTTGTCAATTTGGGTCCACTTCACGTTTAATTAAAGACGAATTGAATGACGATCCATAAGTCAGATTGTTAATAATACTTCAAATAAATACTGGGTTAGCGAAAAGAAGGAAGCATATATAAATGATCATAAAACATAATTATGATCGACTTGAAACAATTTATATGCATATACATCCATCACGATTCACGTACGTACTACTTGAAACACTTTATATGCATCATAAAGTTGCACTTCAGGCACTTGAGGATCGGCATCGGCATGAACATATATTTGCTGTCACACTTGCGGCAGTACTCGTTACGATCCCATATAGAAGTACTTCTAAGAATTGAAAGTGGGTGTGGGTGATCTTCGGTCTTAAAAACGATTTCACCCTTCATATTTGCATAAAAATCACCAATACGTGGATCTAGGCCACGGAAGAATGATTTGCCGTGAGGACGAGGTGTTAGTATAGGAGCACAAGCTGAGTGTATGGACTGAGCACATTTATGACAATGATAGAAAGAGATATACGGATTAAGTTCCTCCTCGCAAACTTCGCAAAAATAATCACCTTCGTGGTCTTCAACCGGGCCGTAAGTTAGAGTCATCGGGTGCTTGTCATACTTGTGCGTAATTGTCTCGGGTAATAACAGAGCACACTCCGGATGCAGATAAACCTCAAATAGAGAGTCGTAGTAGGTAGTTTCATTATTTCCAGAGGTCATACTAGACAAACATAGGCCACAATAGTTATCTTTGCTCTCTATGTATTTTCCGTGACTAAGAAACCCATATGGATGAGATTTATGTGTGATGTTGGAAGGCATGAATGCACAGCTAACATCAACATTGTAATAATCACAATCCACACAAGAGTAAGCAAATCCATTGCAAGGACGGCAGCAGTTATGGCACTCGAACAAACCTTGAGAATTACGAGGTACTTTTGACACGAGAATAAGGGTATGTCGTGGATGATACGAGTGGCCAAATTTTAATTTGGTGGGCAAGCGGGTGCAGAAGGCATGGAGAAGAAAGTTGCATCCGGAGGATGTGCTGCACTTGTAATATGGCAGTTGCATGTCGTTCTTGATTGGTCTCACACATCCATTGCATAAATCTTGATCATCATCCGTTGTTGTATGTGTATGTGTGTCCATGTCCACGAGAATAAGTGGATGTTGATGACTATTATGATCGATAAGTCTCATCATCTCCTTATCATTATTAGTTTCTTTGAAAAGACACTCCTTTATTATTGTGTTGTAAGTTCCATCGGAGAGTGGGAAATCAAGTGGAGAACTGTCATAATCATCCGCTCCGCGAGTATCTGGTGAACCATAAGATAGATGCGTAGTCACCAAATAAGAAAAATAAAAGCTATAGATTGCATCTACTGTAGTTAGCGGGAGAAAAGAGATGGTATCTTACATTTCGAGTAGAACTTCTTCCACCGGTAAGTTACGCACTCTAGATGAACATAATACCTGCATTTTTCGCATTTATATAACCAAAGATTCTCCTTATTGGAAAATGACGTATGGCATACCCTACATTTAGGGTTAAATTTAGCATTTTGATCTTTTATCAGAAATGAGTGAGTAAGGGTAAGTGGGTGAGTATGAAAGAATGCGCCATCTGTAACATCCTGAATTAGCAACCTTTTCGGCTGGAAAACACAATCATTATGGATGCAAATACGAAAACATGTGATGCATTGATAGAAGATCCCTTCATGTGTTCTCCCACAAGCATCGCATTCTCCCGGAAACTGTCTACATATTGGAATTAGTGGGTGTTGGTGGAAAGGGTGATAGATGATATGATATTGTTTGATATCCATACCACAATCTAAACACATGTTAAACATACATTGAGAACAATGATATTGGAGTTTTTTCTCCATATTGATACTTTTACACATATGACAACCCTTTTCTGACTCGTCGAGGAAAAGGGTTAGAGTATGCTCACTATGTGATGTATGTGTCAATATTACTGGGAGCTCTCCACATAACTGGTGGAGTGAATAGTCACATTGATCACATTTATAGTAATACCTATGTAAATAGGTGATCTTTTGATCGCAACGATGACATGGATGTTGAAAGGCTTGTTTAGCAATCAAATCCTCCTCATCATCGTATACTTCTTCCTCGTGTGGATATTTTGGATTTAAATCTATAAGAGTCAATGGATGTTCATGTGCTAATATCTTCATTTAGAAATGAGAAATAGACAGAAGAATAAATATTTTTTGAAGAAGAAAAGTTATTAACAAACAAGAAATATGATAAGGTAAAAATAGATATGCAGGGGATTATATACATAAAATTTTCATCATTTAGATCCCTTTCTTTGCTAGTATGAACGTTATCTCTTTATTGAGTTTATCTCATTACTTCATTCTTGAGTTTAGAATATTTATATAGATGATTATATAATTACCCAGAAATATAATAAAAGATTATAAAGTTTGGATGTAGCACAATGACAAGGGTATAAATAGTTATTGTATTTAACACATGTAATATCAGTCGGGTATTTGGATAAATACATATATTATCCAAATAACTGATTGTATATATATATACAATAGAAAACTTTTTCTATGTATTTGTGTTCAAATTTCTTTGACTTTCATCTATATTAGAAACCTAAATATCCTAAATTGTTTAAAAAATTAGAAAGTGGTGCAATGGTAAGCTCTTGAATTTTCATTCCGGGTCGCCCAAGTTCGAATCTATCGGCTGCTCATTTTAGCTTCTTTTTTCAACCACATTCTATTATTTTCATTTTTTAATATAATTCTCCTTTTTTTTACTATATTCTATTAAGTTTTTTTTTAATATATTCTTTTACATTATAATATTTGTAAGCATATTTTGTTCACAAATTTTGCAACTGCACACTGGTTATGTACAATACAAGTGATCAAACCGGGTAGAGACCCATGTTCGACCACCATAGACCCTCTTTTTTTTTTTATGTATATACATATAGTATGTTTCCTAACCTGATTAACAAACTTTATGTTTCAACCACATTCGATTATTTTCATTTTTAATATATTCTCCTTTTTTGTACTATATTATATTAATTTTTTTAATATATTCTCTTACATTATAATATTTGTAAGCATATTTTGTTCACAAATTCTTCATCTGCACAGTGGTTAGGTACAATACAAGGGATCAAATCGGGTAGAGACCCATGTTCGACCCCCATAGACCCTCTTTTTTTGTTTTTTTTCTCCTGATTTCCATTTATATTTTGTTTATGTACAAGTTGGACGACCCGCGCGTTGCCGCGGAGCCGTCCCATTTAATAAGGGCGATTAGTGAATCCTTCGCAGCGGAGTCGAACCGTTTTAGAAAGTCGGTTAGCATAACCATAAAATACGGGCCATGCAAAATTCGTGTCTTGAATGCATATATTTGTTTTGGCAAGAGAGAACTCCTAGTCCTAGTCGGAGTACTAATACATTAATTAACAATGGTGTCTTGACCTCACATACATC
>JBCNJP010001765.1:0-23000 GCA_039602395.1 Deinandra increscens subsp. villosa | reverse complement strand
TACTGCTTCTTTCCATTGGTTTCTTATGCGAGACTGTGAATGTTTTCGTCTATTACGATTTGGTTTGAGTTGCAGCTGGAGAGAATTTTCATTGACATTTGTTTTCTTGACCTACATGTGCAATAGACGTGCAAAACAGTTTCTTTCTATTTTCCTCAGTTTTACTATATTTCAACCTAGAAGATCTGAGTTTCTTTAACACATTCCCTTCCTAATGCACTGCTCAAATAGGTTGAAGTTTCTGATTAAACTAATTAGTAATAATAACTTAACTTTTGCATCATGAGATGATAAAAACGTTCTTAAATTGGTTAGAAATAGGAGTACGATTCCTCCTTGGTCTACATCATTTTTATGGATTGTGGTCTACATACTATGTCAGATATGATCCTTGTGATTTATATTTTCTTGCAAAAACATTTTATCATAATATTTAAACTTAGACTCCATACTTTATGTTGAATGTCTACCATCAATAGTATTCCTGATTCCTGTTTTAGTCTTTCATGTGCATCTATGATATTTTGTGTGGTCATGTTTCCTTGGCAAATGTTAAAGTTTTATCAAACTAACAATATCTGTTTCTTTTGGAGTATATGGAGGCGTAAACTGTTATATTTAATGCCTACACATATCTATATAACTTGTTTGGGTCTCTAGTCAGTTATATGCTAATTTAATCTAGTCTTCTAATAGTGATGGAACTTTGCAGAAGTTGTTAGACCTGAGTGGATGACATTAGGGAAACTTCATGATGTTGAAGTTTTTGGTCTTAATTAGTACAAGATGCATGAGTCTTTCTGTTTGATGATAAAATTGAAGCTATTTTTTTTTATTTTTTTTACAGGGATTAGCAGACCACAAAGATTCGTTGGGGGCCCCACTTTGCCCCTGCAGGTATGTTAAATTCCTCACCCTAAACTTAGTGCATCTGTATAAATCAGATAATATATGTCTTGGTTTGGAAACAGGCACTATGATGACAAAGCAGCTGAGGCAACACAAGGCTTTTGGAATTGCCCTTGTGTTCCCATGAGAGAAAGGTAACTTGACTTCTCTTACTCAACTTAAACTTTTGGTTAGATCTTAGAATTTATTCCCCTTCTGACTTAATGTGATGTCTGATCATCGCGGGACTTGTTTTACAATTTAGTGGTATTATTTAAACTGGCTGATTGAGATTATTGCCTTCTTATGTTTCAGAAAGGAGTGCCACTGCATGCTTTTCCTCACTCCAGATAATGATTTTGCAGGAAATGAGCAGGTAACTAATACTATCCCCAATGTTACGTAAAATATATGATTATAACATTTCAAGGAAGTATTACAATTGATCCTAGCTGTCCAATACTTGCTTTAATAGAAGTTGCAGGACTATGATTCGAGTAAAAAAAGGTCGGGTTTGTTTACTGTTGTCCATTTTTGAATTTCAAAATCAATTATAATACTTATATGACAACAAAAACTATTTAATGGTCCAACTTTTTGAGTAAAGCAGCTTAGTGAGTTGTAAATGCTTGAGAGGATAGGTGGCGATTTAGGTTTATGTTTTATCTCAAATGGACAAACTCAATAAATAGCTGAAAAAGGGAACAGGTCAAATGGAAATTAGTAGAAAGTCACTTAAAGTGTATTTTTATTGCATAAGAGCACCCAAATCGTTTTACTCGAAGATTTACTTGAAGTGTATTTTGAATATATACGAGCTCTTAAATTGTTTTATTCGAAGATTTATGCTATCATGGTTATGATCATATTGTTTTGTAGTCATATGCAAGTAACAAATTAATTATTTATAGTATTTCAGAAAACGTAAACAAAAGAAGTGTTTGTTGGTCATCCGTCATCCCCACTTGACCTATCCGTCTTGCCACCTCCAGATTTGAGCGGCTTTAAGCCGCTAATCATTTGACTTGTTTTTTTTTTTAACTCTATCCCTTTAATCCGCTATTAAAAAAATATAACTTTGGGAATCTTTACCTATTTTAAAATAAATGAGTTGATTTTTGTAACTTTTGCTAGCTAAATAGTGGTCACTCAAATTATACAATGGGTAATAATGGGTCACCAATATGGAAAACTAAACTTCAAGTTATAAAGGGTCCAAATAGGCCAGCACCACCATCCACCGCTACCACCTACCCATCGGTGCAAACTGCTGGCTCTGCCCGACTCCGCCACTAGCCACCATAAAAACAAATATAGGGGGTGAACCCATTATTTTTTCCCCCTTAAAGCGACTATTTCAACCAAAGGTCATTTTGGTCAGCCTGTTTTGACCACTTGCCTGAATATAACTTAAACGACCCGTTTTCATATCTTATTTCAACCACTTAGCTGAATATAAACTTAAAATGACCTGTTTTCATAGCCGTGTAATAAAATCACATATCTAGTAGGTTGTGTAACATCTTTTTCAATGGATGCAGGTAATTTCTATGGAAGAAATCAAAGAATCAACTGCCAGCATGTAGTTCCTTTTCAGTACACAACTATTAACTACATTACATGTATAATTTTGTAAGTTCATATAAACAAGAACCAGAAAAAGAGAAATATGTAGGTGACATATATATACTTTGGTTTAAGAATAACTCCTACATTACAGTTTGATTTTAGGGCCCTAAAGGATTCACACCGTTGTTTTTTAAGAGAAAATGCAGATCGGATCGTAGATAGTTAAGATTTGTGCCTGATGAGCATTATTTTTTGGTTCTTTATCATGTTCACATATGATTATATTATATGCTTGAGGGAATATTAGACACAGAGATGTGTATTTACAAGGGGCCGTGCACCCTAGTTAGGGGTGATCATGGGTCAAGGATTGTCCAGAGACAAAAATCGAAGGTGAAAAAGGAGGATGGATGAATGGACTGGTTTGGTGTGTTTTAGGTTTTTTATTGGGTCGGTTCATAATTTTTTTTGGGTCGGATTGTGAGACGTCTACTCTTAGGATGATGATGAATAAACGACTGGACCGATCAAGAACAATCTAGTTCGAGGCCAAAATCAAATAAGATGAAAATCGAGATCCATGGAGTGGATCGATTTTGTGTTTTCTGGATGGTCCGCCTTGACATGTTCATATATTTTCTAGGGTTGATCTGTGATATGATGACCCCTAAACACAACTTATCTTTGATTTTTTTATAGGACTAAGGCGTGTTTGGCGCACTAGCTAAAAAGCTAGCGGATAAGCTAGCTGTTAGCTGATAAACTATAAGCTAACTGATAAAAAATAATGTTTGGTAAAAATTAGCTGATAAACTAGCTGAAAAATATAAAATGACATAAAAGTACACGTCATAAATATAAATAAATGTATTTTTTTATAAGTTAGGGAAGAGTAAAACTGGAAATATTATAAAAGCTAGTTGAAACGCTACTCCAACTAGCTTTTCAAAAGCTAGCTTTTTAACGTTATCAAACGGGGCTTTTAAAAAAAACTAGCTTTTAAAAAAAAGTCATGTTTGGTACGTTAAATAGTTTATAAGCTAGCTGATAAGTTAACTTATAGCGCGCCAAACACAACCTAAAACAATAAAAACACACAAGTGTAAGGATGGAGGGGGTTTCCCTCTTTGAACCCATTTCATCTCACTTAATCAACCAATTTTAAATACAACATCATTTAAATCTACTAATCCCATTTAAATCCACTTTAGTTGCATCACTCCTAGTTCAACCCATTTCATCCATTTATATCTATTTATTAAGAAGAAAAAAAATAAAAATGCAAGTTTTCAACTCTCCATCTCTTACTCTTACTGGTTCATGAAGCCGTTTGATCCCATCACTTTTTGAAGCCACGGCAATTGCAGGGTGTTCCAGTGTGGGTTCATCGATCTCGTTCTACCTCTTGAGTGTCCCTTTCACCTTAATAGTGAAAGAGAGAGTCAGAGAGATGTCATAACTATGTTTTGGACTGTATACAAGGGAATGGAACCGGATTTAAAATTTTTACCAAAGGGGAAAAAATTAAAACTATACAAAGGTGAATTCTGGGAGTCGGACCACGGCAAGCTTTCAATGGTGCAAAAATGTGCCGGCGAAGGTTAATATTTTGGCTTGGAGGGCGATTCTCAACCGGCTTCCGACGATGGAAAACCTCACTCGTAGAAATATTCTAGTGCCGTCGGAAATGTGTATCCTTTGTAACAATGGAGTGGAGTCATCTATTCACCTCTTTTCGGGATGCTCCTTCACCGATGAAATTTGGAATGTGGTGGCTCAATGGTGTAGGTTACCTCCGGTTTTCGCATTCTCTATTTTGGATATTTTGGAGGTGTTCAAAGGAATATCAAAACTTTCTTGGAAACACAAAGCGGTAGAAATCATTTTTCTTTCGGCGTGTTGGTGTGTTTGGAAGGAAAGGAACAATGCTCGTTTCAACCAAAGGCGTCCTTCAAGTCAATGGGTGATTTTGGAGATTAAGAGTTGGAGTTTCCTTTGGTATTCAAGTCGTTGTAACGGTAGGTCTATTTCGTGGCCGGAATGGTCTACGTTTCCTTTGTAATGTCGTCTTTTTGTTCCTTTGTTTTGTTGTTTTTTTGCCTCCCTTAGCGTCTTGCTTGGGGCTTGGCCGTTTTATGTTATCGCCGTTCAAAAAAAAACTCTATAGTGCTAGTAGCGTGCTACAGGTTTTTTTTTTGTTTTTTTTAATTTTTTTTATTTAGGCATATGTACAAGTTTACAAAGGTAAAGTACTTTTTTTTTTGCTTTAGCCATAATGTATACGTTATATTTGTAACTTGTAGGAATTAGTGGTGTAATGAGTAGAGCCATGTAGGCTTCAAATTCGATACTTTAAACATTCGTCTTTTAATTTTAATTTAGTATTGTTACGTAATCTCTTTAATATATATATATATATTTAATTTATTTACACATTAACAACAACTACTCTGTTTATGTGTATTATTTATGGGACAACACAATCTATTGATAAGCATTATTAAAATTGTGAACAATATAATATTGGTATTATAAATTTGACCTCGCAATCTTCATTGCTGAAAATTAAACTAGGAGATTGGGATTAGGTGATGATGATGGGGTCCGCTAACATGCTCATTTGGTGTGATTCGGAAACATGACACTGATAGTGACCCATCCAGAACAAACCTTTCTGGCATACATGTGTCCCTATTATACCAATTCACACCACATACGTTATTTGTAAGTTGTAACAAAGATTTTTTTTTCTTGTGAGTTTTCATCGGGTCGTATTAGCGCTACATTATTACCCTTAATTTACTTTTGGATTATATCTATCTAGTACTTGCCTTACACTATTAGTCTATTTTTCATTTTTTCTATTAATATTTAACATGTTAAGGTTATAGAGAGAGTGGTGAAATAGCAAAAATAGGTGAAACTCAATTGGTGGAGCCCCACATAAACATAAAAATTGGAGTGTCACTAGGATGTAATGATGTAGTCACACCTTTTCACGCTCCATTATATCATCTCATATTGTATGTCGTTGTCATTAGGCTATGTGTAGCTGAGTCAGCAAGGAACTCTATGAATAAAAGTGATGTAATGGTACAATACAATTTTTTATTTAAGTAAGAATAAGTAACCAATGAGAAAGGGAGAAAGGGAAAATGGACCTATAAGATAAGGGAAGAGAATGGAGGGAGGGCGTGAGGTAAATAACGCCAAGAGGGGGTGGGGTGGGGGGGGGGGGGTATAGCGCCCTCATGCAATGGTTGTTGGGAGGTTACATGACGTGAAAATAAGGTTCACGTCTCATTACACATAGCCTTAACCTTAAGATATTAATTAACTATAAAAGTCCTCTAAAATAACAATTAGATGTTACTCATTTTTTTATAGAAAATAATAATGTTTTATGCATTTACAAATTTAACATATCATTTTGGTTTTTTTTTATATTTTAGTATTACTAGTTATATAAATAACAAAAGCAGTTGCTTGCTTCTCTCACGGATTTACTATACTTCATCTGACCAATGGCATTTAGCCACTTTCTTTTGCCAACCAGTAGTATTTGGCCACATGATATTGGGTTGTGTTTAATTTGTTACACTTGGGTTTCATTCATGCATTACACTTGGGTGGGCTTTTGACGGTGTAGTGAGATGTTAGCACGTATGGCACTTTTGTTTTATATAATAACCTTTCACTATCTCTCTCTCTCTATTCACTGCCCTTACTCTCTCTCTTTTTCCCTCTGCTATTTATGTGCTCTCTCCCTCTCGCTATCTACTCTTTCTGTTCTTCAAAGAATTCGGTTGCCGAAAGCCTTTTGGTTCTTATGTTTGTTTGATTATGTGGTATTCAAGGCGATGATGGTTATTGTGGTGGTGTGATGTGTTTATCGCAACCGCTTTTCAACCTAGCCCTCCATTTTTTTAATCGATTGAGGGTTTCCGAAAACCTCAATATGTATATCTGGGCTTTGAGGCTCTTGATTTGTAATTTTGAGCGATTTGATAAGGGAGAAGGTTGTAGGTTGATGTTTAAAGCGAGCTGTTGAGTTTTAGATCTTCTTGGATAGATCTATTTTATGATCTATGGTTTTTATAAAGTTGGTCCTCTGATTAAAATGATGCTATATAACTTTTGTTACTTTTATGATGCACGTTGCTTTGATTGTCGGGTATGCGATTTTCCGATTCTTCCTGTCTGTACTTCTGTTTTATGGTTGTTTATCTAATATGAGGCTTGGATGATGGTTTTTAGTTGGTTATATTATAGAAGCGGATTTCGTTTTGTTTGATGTTTATTATTGCATGGATTTGGGGTTTCCTGATCAGATCTGTATGTTGTCCGATGGGTGTTTGATTTATGCCTTTTGACTTTAATATGGATTTTATTTGTTTGGTATTTCTTGATTTCTGTCTCTGATATTTGTCCGGAAATCGTTCGTCATCTGAATACAAGGCCTTTCTCATGGCAGGGTAATACAATATTGTAGCCACGATGGCTGTTAAGCTTCCTTTTGGCTTCCGATTGATGGTTTAAGGCTCTTTATTAGAACGCTTGCATATGTGCTTCTGTATAACAAAAGCAATTGCTTCCTTCTCTCACGGATTTACTGTACTTCATCTGACCAATGACATTTAGCCACTTCCTTTTGCCAACTAGTATTTGGCCACATGATATTGGGCTATGTTTGTATTTGTTACATCTGGATCAACTTATTCACATGTGTATGTCTTCTGGATTCAAATTGTTATAAGAGGCTATGATGATTTCTTAAAAGATTGACATTTTCCTGATATTTAACAATTGCTTGATGAGTTCGGAAGCCTCTTTTGGCGAGGCAATATAGTTTTGCAGCCATAGAGTTACCCTCATTCATACTGATTTTGCTTTTTTATAGTTATCTGCCTCAATATTGTGTCCTTTGCTATTTTGATATTCCTCTAAAACTTTCACTGTCCAGATCCGCCTTATGATTCGATGATTTTGGTTGGCAGCGGCTAGGACTAATGTTACAAACAATTAATTCTTTTTGCAGGTTGTTGCTGCTTGAACACTGTGGTGATAAATAGTTTCATCTTCAAATATTATTATTATTTATAAACCCTAAAAAAAGATACGACATATGTTACGAGTATGACTTTATTTTGTTCATTCATGTATACATATGCAGGCCCACATACCGATATAAAATACAATCGTATAATATAGGTGATGTATAGTACGATACCGTCGTCGTTTTAAATTATAATAAAATTAATATAAAATTTATGTATATAATAACAATAATATTAATAATAATAATAACAACAACAATAATAATAATAACAATAATAATAATAATAATTATAATAATAATTGTTAGGTAATCATTATTATGTAATAATAATAATATAACAATAAAATATTATGTATGTATTAATCATTGTTAGACACACCAATCCATGTTAATTATTATTAGATACATCATTACATACTAATCATTATTAAGTACATCACGATGTACCCAAGTTAGGTACACCATGGTGTCTCTAAGATAACACTAAGTTTACATATTTTCCAAGTTTTTTTGTTGGGTTCTCCCAGTTCCTTGCTGGGGTATATACTAATAATAAACCGCCTAAAAGAGAGAGATGCACGAAGAGTCAGAATGAAAGAAGGTTTCTCGGAGGAAGACCGGCGGTCACGATCATCCTCAGGAGGTTCATGAGGTTGTTTCGTACTACATCTACAACCTCACCTCTGATTGTAGAAAGGAATGGGTGTGGGAAGAGTGCAAAGCTCTGGGGAATGTGGTGGACGTTTATATCTCGAAGAGAAAGAGTCGAGCCGGCGACTTTTTTGGATTCGTTAAGTTTGAAGACGTGAACGACATATGGGCGATGGAGAAAAAGCTATCCAGCATCAAGATTGGAAATATGAAGATCTCGGCGAATATCGAGCGGTTCAACAGGGAAGGGAGGAGGATCCTTCGGGAGGTTCCACTGCCTAGGGCCTCCGTTCATCCCCATACTCATTCCAGGAATGAAGCTCCGTCGGCATGGGGCCCTCCGACGACTGTCGGCAGATCTTTTGCTAGCGTTGTTGGTGGTGGAGAGGGTGGGGGTAAGCAAAAGATTGTTGATTTGGGTGATAAGCTTACTCCGGCATGGTGTGAATGGGAGGGAAAGGCGCTGTTGGGTCGTGTCGTTGATTTGCGTCACCTTTGTAACCTTCACAAATTGACGGAGCTTGTGGACTTCCTTCGTTGCAATGTTCGCTACGTGGGGGGTTTCTTGGTCCTTCTTACGTTTTCTGACAAAGAGGCTGCTAATTTATTCCTTGAATACACCCAGATTTGGAATGAATGGTTCAGTAAACTTGATTTGTGGACTGGACAATCTGTTGCGCCTGAAAGGATTGCTTGGTTATCCATCAGAGGAATCCTGCCTCATCTTTGGGACTATGAAGTGTTTGACACGATTGCAAGATCATTAGGGAAGGTGATCCAACCTTCAGACGCTGATACTTACGATATCGATCTCTCCTACAATAAGGTTGGTGTCCTTGTTAGCAGCCAAAAAAAGATCCAGGAGTCTATCACTGTAGTTTGGAAGGGGAGAAGATTTTGTTGCGAGGTGGGGGAATTCTTGGACGATTGGACCCCGGACTTTGTCGATAGGATTTCCAGCGGTGGCGGTGAGGGTGGTGCCGGCGCTCCGGTGGATGAGGATAACGAAAAGCCTCCCCCGGAAACCATGTTCCAGATATCGAAGAGACCTCTTCTTCTGCCTCGGGGATTGGAGGTGGCGCCACTGATGTTCATGTGTCTTCCGAGGCTGTTCCCCCCTTTCCGAAAAAGGTGGTGGGCCTGACGAGCCCTTCTGGATCTTCATTGGGCCATTTATTTTCGGTTGGGCCTGTTACTGAACCCTCTCTCAAAAGAAGGCAATCTAGAAGCCCTGGGTCTGGTCCATCTCCTGTGGATCCCTGTATATCCGTCTCCTCTCAGTCGGACCCAAGTATAAACCTGAACCTTCTCCCGAATAGAAAAATTAAGGGGGGCGGCGTTAAAAAAAGAAAACAGTGGGCTGAGAAAAAGTCTTTTGGCGATGGGGTTCGTGGCCCGGGATCTGCTTCCCCCTCCATGGCGGCTACTCCGGCGTTCACCTCTCAGGAGCTTCGGGACATTCAGTTGGCTGACGAGGTTCTCGAAACGCTTCGTCTTAACGCGTGTGTCGGGCTCAATTTGGAGAATTATCAGGATGCTGTTTCGAAGGTGGTATTGGAGAGTGGTGTTGACAATTTAATTTGATGGATTTGTTGTCTGTGAACGTATGTGGGGTGGGGGGAAGCATCAAATGTGATTGGATTAAAAACATCAGGGCCTCCAACAGGATAAATTTTATTTGCCTTCAAGAGACCCAATTCTCTGATGGATCCAAAATTCCCTTCAAGAACATGTGGGGCAAAGGCGGATCTGAAAACGTTTGGGTTGACACTATCGGTCGGTCTGGGGGGTTGTGTTGTTCCTGGAACCCATCTTTTTTTAGAGCTGAAGTGATTCTCAAAGATAGGAATTTCATTATGGTTAAAGGAAAAGTTACTGGAATCATGGGCAATCTGGGTATCATAAACGTTTATGCTCCTCAGGGGGCGGTTGCCAAAAGAAGACTGTGGGATAAGCTCTTATCCATTATTGTTCCCGACGATTTGTGGATTCTTGCTGGGGATTTCAAAGAAGTCCGGTTTCCTGATGATCGACTTCATTCTGCCTTCTCTCATTCTGGTGCCCAATGTTTCAATAATTTCATTTATGAGGCAGGCTTGACTGAGTATAATATGGGGGGCAGGAAGTTCACCTTCTCGCGTAGTAACGGTAAGTTTTTTAGTAAAATTGACCGTATTTTGGTGAGTTTCTCCTTCTTTTACAGGTGGCCAAATGCCTCTTTGAATGCTCTCCCTCGGATGTGGTCTGACCACTGCCCATTGGTCCTGAAATGCTCGGTCCCCGACTTTGGCCCCACCCCTTTTCGCTTTTACTCATCTTGGCTTAGCAAACCAGGTTTGGAGGAGGTGGTGAGAAGCACTGTGAAGAATTTCAATCATGTGGGGAAACCTGATGTTTGTTTGCTAGCCAAACTTAAAATGCTTAAGGCTGCCATCAAGGATTGGGCTAGATCTGTTAAAGAGGCTGACTCTCTCAATGCTGTTGGATTAAGGGCTACTTGTGATTTGTATGATGAAGTGTCGGAGGAGAGAGATCTCTCCGAGGACGAGATCAGATCCTGGACTGACTGCAAACAGAACTTGGCTCAAATCAATGAGGGCTTAATTAATGATCTCAAGCAGAAGGCCCGGGTTAAATGGGTTTTGGAGGGAGACGAGAATTCGTCTTTCTTTCACGGTTTGGTCAACCAACGTCTCGGGTCTGGCAGGATAAACGGGATCGATCTGAAAGGTATTTGGGCTGATATTTCGGGATCCTTGGCAAAAGCTCAAGTTGTCCAGTATCCTCAGACGGGTTGAGAATCCTGACAGGCTCGGGAATCCTGAATTACAGTTATCGACTAACCGCTATGTTTTTCCTCGTATTTATTTGCTTGCAGGTAAAGAAAACGTGTAAAACAAGCCTAAAGACTCGGACAAAGACTAAAGAACATGGACTAAGTGGTCCACAACGTTCATATTGACTTAATGGGGAGAATCCCTAAAATATAGGACAGTTGGTTGTTTTATTTCAGGATCCTTGCTTGAAGCTCAAGTGGTTCAGTATCCTGACAGGTTCGGTATCCTGAAATGCAGTTATCGACTAACCGTTTCAATTCTCCACATGTCCTAATTAATTGTAGGCTTAAAGGGACGTGTAAATGAAGGCTAAAGACCAGGTCAAGCATTAAAGAACGTGCCATAACTGATTCCTAACGTTCACAAAGACTTAGGAATGGAATCCCTTATTTTTAGCACTTTCGGTTATTACCTTGTAACTATATAAATAGAGGTTTTGATCGACTTAGGAACACACACAACTCCTTCACACTTTAGCTCTGATAGCATACAATCTCTGTAACACTTAGCCTGATCGATCATACCTCCAAAACACTTGTAATTTTCAGTTTCCTATCAATAAAATTGTGAGGAAGCAGGCTCTTCAGGCCGGCTCCCGAGGTTTTTTTGCTAGGATTCCTAGAGGCAACTCGAAGGATCCTGGATTTTTCCCTCGTTACATCCTTGTGTTCAGCTTTACATTTCAAGCATATTGACAAGCACACTACCTCACATTCTAAGTTTGGAATACGAGATTCCTTTGTGAATTTTTGACCAAAACAGTTTGGCGCCCACCGTGGGGCAAGTGGTGCTTAATCCTACCAAAATCCCATATATCATTCACTTCACTTGATCTCCAATCCCAAAAATGTCAAACCCGCAAAAAGCTGTCTCGGCCTCTACATCGTCCTCCATTCCTCCTATTCCTTCCTTTTCGGGAAGCCAGAAGAAGACCAATGACCGTCAGAAGAAAGTGGACGAGCAGCCGAGAAAGACTGATTATCCTGTCTTCACAGGATCCCAGGTCCAATCTGTTGATCCTGTTATTACTAACAATGATTTGTTTTCCTTGATTAAGCAGGTAAAGAATCAAATGGATCAGCAAGAAAAAACCAACTTAACGGTGATGAAGGAGATTGAAGAGCTAAAGAAATCTAGGAAGCCCATGGAAGAACAAAGTCCTCTGTTCCCTAGGCATCTTGATTTCAATGCTTCAGGATCCTCAGATCCGTCTCGCTACAATTACAAATCAGCATCAGGCTTTACTACAGCCCCTACAATGACTTCTCAGGCCGCTGGATATGTGGAGAGTACTGCTGGATTCTCAGGAGCTGTCCCACCAGAATCCTCACAGTCACGCTACAAGAGTCCTCGGATTCCACCATTGTTGGGATCCTCGGCCTTGCCGTCTCAAGGATATCCTTTTTCTGTTGGAAACCCAAGCCAGAATCCTCAAGGATATCAATACTCTAACCCTTCTGTTTCTGCAGGAATCTTTAAGACCAGCTCCTCAGAAGTGCATGACGGAGACGTCATCCCCATGCAAACAGCAACCACCACAGAGCCGAGCTTCCCAGCGGGCTATGGATACGGTTCCGGGATTCCAGTCCAGAATCCTGACCCAGGTAACATGTCCAATTCAATCCCTATCGTTTCTAACCAGGGTGCTCCTTATGATGCAGGTATTCATCCAAGTATCGCCAGGGAGCTCCAGAAGTTGAAAGAAATGATATCAAATGTTCCAGGGATCCTGAAACCTATTCCTGAAGTTCCTTTGGAAAGCCACAAGATCTCTAGATTTGCCTGGCCAATATCCCAGGTAGAGATCCCGAAGCGTTTCCAGACTCCAAGTATGAAGCTCTATGATGGAACCACAGATCCTGAGGAACACGTGGCACATTACCGGGAGCGTATGGAGATCAATCCCATTCCGGCAGGAATTAAAGAAGCCTGTCTATGCAAAGGCTTTGGATCAACCTTAACAGGACCAGCCATGAAATGGCTACTGAGCATTCCTCCTAACACTATTACATCGTTTTCTCACTTAGTTAACTTGTTTAACAATCAATTTTCTTGCAGCAGGACCTTTGAGAAGCTCACAGGTGACCTGTACCGAATAATTCAGAAGCCAGATGAGCCTCTCAGAGAATATATTGCCAGATTTGGACGAGAATCTCTTGAGATTCCTAATCTGGATATGGCAGCATGCCGTGGAAGCCTTTAAAATGGGGCTCTCCAAAGATTCACGCTTTTATGATGACCTTGTCATGGCTCCTTGCAGGAACCTTGACGAAGTACGCAGTAGAGCTTTGAGATTTATCCGTTTGGAAGATGACAAGAGGATCCACCAAAGATTGGAGGTTCCTAAATATGATCCCAACAGCAAGAAGGCGGAATCCCCCGGGAAGCCGTATAGATCTCGTCCATACTCCAAACCGGAAAATCACAAAGTCAATGCCGTCGACCAAGACGATGATGATGAGGAGTATCCTAAGGTATCTGAATACTGTTTTTCTGTTGACATTGGTGGTTTGATGTGTGCTATGCAGGATCTAGGTGAAAAAGCAAGATGGCCCAGGAAGGATACCAAGCAAGGATCCTGGAAAGACAAGACCAAGTGGTGTGCCTTCCATGAAGATTTTGGCCACCTAACAGATGAATGTATAGCACTCCGAAAGGAAATCAGCTATCTACTCAGCAAGGGGCATCTTAAAGAATTGATTGGCAGAAAGAAGATCAAGACTCAGGAAGCCGACAAGGTGCCTCAGAGAGCAGCTTCTCCACCACAGGATGCCCAGATAATCAACTTCATCTCAGGAGGCTCAGACATCTGCGGCACTTCGTATTCCTCAGCCAAGAAGCATGCTAAGGAGTCCAAATCTGAACAGGGTGACAGACCTGTCCGGACGTCCACCCTAACTCAGGACAAACTTATATCTTTTGATGAGAGTGACCGTTCTCATGTTCAGGATCCTCATCATGATAGTCTTGTGGTTACTTTGTATATCGCTAACCATTTTGTTCGCAGGATCCTGATTGATAATGGAAGCTCAGTAAACATAATCCGTCTTGATGTACTCAAAAAGATGGGGATCCCAGAAACTGAAATAGTTGCAAGATCCTCAGTCCTAGTTGGCTTCAGCGGTGAAACTAAAAGCACCGTTGGGGATATCAGGCTGCCGGTATATATAGAGGGGGTAAACTCTATGCAAAAATTTTGTGTTATAGATTCTCTCTCTTGTTGCAATATTATTCTTGGCAGGCCATGGATTCACGAGATGAAGGCAGTCCCTTCAACTTATCACCAATGTATCAAGCTTCCTACACCTTGGGGAGTTGTAAGAATTGAAAGCGACCAGCAGGAAGCTAAGAACTGTTATTCAACTTCGATGAAGAACACCACTAAGGTGACGAAGGGATAGCAATTACAGAAAAAGGCACCTGAAGTGCAGGAGGACAGGGAGCTGGAAGTCAAAGAAGTACCTCTAGACCCTGGGAATCCTGAAATCAAGGTGCTCGTGGGGACAAGCATCCCAACAAATGTTGAGCAGGAATTATTCCAGCTTCTCAAAGCCAGAACTTCAACTTTCGCCTGGAAGCATGAAGATATGACAGGTATCCCTAAACATGTAATTACTCATAAACTTGGTTTAGATCCTTCTTTCAGGCCTATACAGCAAAAAAGGAGGAAGTTCGCTCCAGAGAAGAATATAATCATCCAGGAGGAAGTCGACAAGCTTCTCAAAACAAAGATGATCAGAGAAGTCAAGTATCCTAGATGGCTAGCAAATGTGGTGGTGGTCCAGAAGAAGAATGGAAAGTGGAGAGTTTGTGTCGATTACACAGACTTAAACAAAGCCTGTCCTAAGGATCCGTTTCCACTTCCCCATATTGATGCTATGGTGGATGCCACGGCTGGTCACGAGATGCTCACCTTCATGGATGCCTCAGCAGGATTCCAACAAATTCAGATGGAACCATGCGATCAGGAGCATACGGCATTTATGACTCCAACAGGTATATATTGTTACACTGCTATGCCCTTTGGTTTGAGAAATGCAGGTGCCACCTACCAGAGGCTCGTCAATATGATGTTCAAAGAGCAACTGGGGGACACGATGGAAGTCTACATAGATGACATGGTAGTGAAATCCAAAAAAGCTGAAGATCATGTCAGGGATCTCCAAACGGCCTTCGATATCATTGATCAGTATAACATGAAGCTCAACCCCTCTAAGTGCCACTTTGGGGTGCGAGCTGGAAAATTCCTAGGTTACATGGTTACTGAAAGAGGGATAGAAGCAAGTCCAGAGCAGATCAAAGCGATCCTAAATTTGAAGTCCCCATCGAATGTTAAAGAAGTACAAAGGTTGACAGGAAGAATCGCAGCGCTCAACAGGTTCATTTCAAGATCCTCAGAAAAAAGTAAGGATTTCTACGATATCCTGAGGAAAAATAAGAAGTTCGAATGGACTGAGAAGCATGAAGAAGCCCTGAAGTGCCTGAAAGACTACCTGTCAGCAGCCCCATTACTAATGAAACCAGAAGATGGGGAGCCGCTGTATTTATATCTCGCTATTTCTGGAAGCTCAATCAGTGCAGTCTTGGTAAAAAACCATCAAGGTCAGCAGCATCCGGTATATTATGTAAGTAAAACTCTGCTAGACGCAGAATCCAGGTATTCTCACCTTGAAAAGTTAATTCTAGCTCTTATAATGGCTTCTACTAAACTTAGACATTATTTTGAAACCCATACTATAATTGTGATGTCTAACTATCCTATCAAGGCAGTTCTCAGGAAGCCGGAAATGTCAGGAAGGATGGCTAAGTGGGCAGTCAAACTGAGTGCCTACGACATCAAATATGAACCAAGAACAGCAATCAAGTCCCAAGCATTAGCTGACTTTGTGGCGGATTTCAGCAGTGACATTGAATCAGAAGTTGAAAAGGAAGTCCAGCAGCTTGAGAAGCTCAAGGAAGACTGGATCCTCTATACTGACGGCTCCTCAAATGTTAGAGGAACAGGGCTGGGAATCCTGCTAAAATCGCCACAGGGGGACATAATACCTCTATCCGTATCCTGTGAATTCCAGGCTACCAACAATGAAGCTGAATATGAGGCTTTAATTGCTGGATTACAGCTGGCTAGGGATATGGGAATCCTATCTATACAAGTGTTTGTTGATTCTCTCTTATTAACTAACCAATTTAATGGCTCCTATGCAGTAAGAGGGGAGAATCTGATCAAATATCTTGAAATTGTTAAAAAATTATCTCTATTTTTCGAAAATTTTAGCATTTCGCAGGTACCAAGAGAAGATAATGCAGAAGCCGATGCCTTGGCAAACTTAGCTTCATCGCTCAGGATTCCTGAGGATGTCAAAATTCCAATAACTCACATCTTGACGCCAGCGATAGTTCTACAGGAAGCTCAGGCTGTTGACAATAATGCAGGCGCAGATGTTGAGAATCCTGAAGATGCTCAAGAATCCTGGACCTACCCGATCAGGAAGTATCTAAAAGACGGGGAGATTCCCAAGGGCGAAAATCCCAGAGCTTTTCGCACAAAGGTAGTACCCTATACTATAATTGATAATATCCTATATAGAAGATCTCTTGCAGGTGTCTACTTAAGGTGCTTAGAGAAGTCAGAAGCTCTAGAGGTGCTTGAAGACATCCACAGTGGAGATTGTGGGAACCATACCGGGGGCAAAGCACTGTTCTCTAAAGTTCTCAGATTCGGGTATTATTGGCCAACCATGAAGAAAGATGCTGTGAGCTTCTCACAGAAGTGCGATGCTTGTCAAAGGCATGGCAATATCCTCCACCAACCTGCTGAGCATCTGCATCCTATAGTATCCCCATGGCCATTCATGAAGTGGGGTATGGATATCGTGGGTAAGCTGCCGAAGGCTCCCGGAGGAAAGGTGTTTATGCTTGCCATGACGGATTACTTCTCCAAGTGGATTGAAGCAGAAGCCTATGTTCAAGTGAGAGAGAAAGAAGTGATATCCTTCATCAAAAGAAACATCCTCACCAGATTTGGGATTCCGGCAGAGATCATATGCGACAATGGCTCCCAGTTTATAGGCAAGAGAACAACAAGCTTTTGTGAAAGCTGGGGCATCAAGATGATCACTTCAACACCTGTCCACCCTCAGGCTAATGGGCAGGCAGAATCCAGCAATAAAATCATCATCAACAATCTCAAGAAGAAGTTGGGCTCCAAGAAAGGTAAATGGGCTGAGGAGCTGCCATTTGTCCTTTGGGCAGACAGAACTACACCTAAAAATGCTACTGGCCAAACGCCATTCTCGTTAGTGTTTGGGGCAGAAGCTGTGATTCCTACAGAGATGGTACTCCCAACAGCCAGAGTCAATTGCCAGGATCCTGAAACCAATAGCCAGAATCTCCTTCAGGATCTCGAAACAGTTGAGGAGCTCAGAGATATGGCCAAAATCCGGATGGCTTCTTACCAGCAGCGGATAGCAAAATCTTATAACAAGAACACCAGGCTGAGAAGATTCCAAGTAGGTGACTTGGTCTTGAGGAAAGCTTTTCAGAATACCACCAATCCTGCTGATGGGAAGTTAGCACCCAAGTGGGAAGGCCCTTACCTTATAGATTCTGAAGAGGGAAAGGGGGCATACCGTTTGGTAAATATGGAAGGAGAACCTCTGCCAAGAGCTTGGAATGCTATCCACCTTAAAGCGTATTTTATGTGAGAATCCCATTGAGAATCTCAGGCAGAATCCCAAGGATCCTCACTGTATAAGTAACCCAAGGTACGTAGTACTAATCCTATTTCAATTTATTCTTATTATTTCTATGACTCATTACTGACTTAAGCATCGGAGTGGTGTTAGCTAAGCTAACACCCACCCCTCACCAAGTGTTGAGTGTTTTGCAGATTCTCAGAATCCTAACTAAAGTAATTTGGGTATATCCCCAGTTAGAGGCTGATCACCTCTCCTCCGTTTAAGGTATCCTGCATACCTTCTAAGGTTTAAGAGGATTTCACCTCTTCTACGTTTGGGTAATCGCCAGTAGCGCACGACCCTCGCCAGGAGCGCACGTTGTCCACCAGTATGCTCAAGGTGGCCGGACCAGTCCACTCCAGGGGTGGCTGACAATCTTGTCACTGGAGGCTGCTGGGAGGATTCTCAAGGTTTTTAACACTCACGTGTTAACTAAGGCTTAAAAGGTCTTCACCTTTTCTAAGAATCGCCAGGAGCGCTCGTTATTCGCCATTGGGCGGATCCTCAAGTAATAGCAGACGTGCTATCCTCACGAATTATCTAAGGTTTATAACACCAACGTGTTATCTAAGGTTTTGGCATTTTCATGTCACTTACGTATGGGCTTGTCCCCAGAATTGGCTTAGTCCCACGTTTGCACGGGCTTGTCCCCAGAAATGCACGGGCTTGTCCCCAGAAATGCACGGGCTTGTCCCCAGAATTGGCTTAGTCCCACGATTACACGGGCTTGTCCCCAGAAATGCACGGGCTTGTCCCCAGAAATGCACGGGCTTGTCCCCAGTTTAACTCAATTTCGAAACTACTATGCTTTTACCACAGGTATCCTCAAGGATGCTGAAAGAGGATTCCAGAATCTATCTAAATGCACCCAAGGTAAAACCTACTTAAGGGACTATTCAGGTAATGTACTTTCAAATTATTACATTTTATCATGCTGACTTGTGTCATGGTTTGTCGACTTACATACTTAACTTAAAGCTTTTTTACTACCTTAATATTCCTGAAGAACCCGATGGGATTCTCACTTAAATATTTCAAAATTTTTCATGAACAAAATAAAAAACAAGGGGCAAACACACCATGATAAAGAAAGTCGGATACTAGTATTAACCATGCAGGAAATTCAAAAGGGGTAACTCCAGTTTCTCAGCACCCCCAAGCTTCTCCAGAGTTCCTTTCTAGGTAGCTGCATTCAAGCCTTAGCAGTGAAGCCTTCAACATCTGCTTCATTGGCCTTGATCGCGGAAGAAAATCGAAAAGAAAAGGGAGGGAGCTGACCTGGAGAAAAAGAGAAATCGAGAAGGTTCCGACGGTAATCCAGGGTTATTTATGGAGAAGTCTCATGAGAAGTTGCGTCGCTATCAAATCAGGAGCTAACGAGTCACCTCCGTAATTATTTCAAGAGTTTGAATTTTCACAGCCGTCTTCATGGTCGACAACTGTCAAAATTCAGGGGCAATTGTTTGGGCTGATATTTCGGGATCCTCGGCGGAAGCTCAAGTGGTCCAGTATCCTCAGACGGGTTGAGAATCCTGACAGGTTCGGGAATCCTGAATTACAGTTATCGACTAACCGCTATGTTGTTCCTCGTATTTATTTGCTTGCAGGTAAAGAAAACGTGTAAAACAAGCCTAAAGACTCGGACAAAGACTAAAGAACGTGGACTAAGTGGTCCACAACGTTCATATTGACTTAATGGGGAGAATCCCTAAAATATAGGACAGTTGGTTGTTTTATTTCAGGATCCTTGCCGGAAGCTCAAGTGGTTCAGTATCCTGACAGGTTCGGTATCCTGAAATGCAGTTATCGACTAACCGTTTCAATTCTCCACGTGTCCTAATTAATTGCAGGCTTAAAGGGACGTGTAAATGAAGGCTAAAGACCAGGTCAAGCATTAAAGAACGTGCCATAACTGATTCCTAACGTTCACAAAGACTTAGGAATGGAATCCCTTATTTTTAGCACTTTCGGTTATTACCTTGTAACTATATAAATAGAGGTTTTGATCGACTTAGGAACACACACAACTCCTTCACACTTTAGCTCTGATAGCATACAATCTCTGTAACACTTAGCCTGATCGATCATACCTCCAAAACACTTGTAATTTTCAGTTTCCTATCAATAAAATTGTGAGGAAGCAGGCTCTTCAGGCCGGCTCCCGAGGTTTTTTTGCTAGGATTCCTAGAGGCAACTCGAAGAATCCTGGATTTTTCCCTCGTTACATCCTTGTGTTCAGCTTTACATTTCAAGCATATTGACAAGCACACTACCTCACATTCTAAGTTTGGAATACGAGATTCCTTTGTGAATTTTTGACCAAAACAAAAGGGATTTGGGTGTCTAATCTGGTGGATATAAAGAAGGCAGTCTGGAGATTTTTTTTAAAGACAAGTTTAGTGAAGACATGGCTGAACGGCCAAAAATTTCTATCTCTGGTGTCCAGCCACTATCGGAGGATGACGGCAAATTGCTAACCCAACATTTTTCTCGTTCGGAAATTAAAGAGGCCGTTTGGAGTTGTGGAAATGATAAGGCTCCGGGGCCCGACGGTTTCAATTTTGCTTTCATTAAGAGGTTTTGGGACTTATTTGAAAGGGATTTCGTCAAGGTTCTGGAAGCTTTTCATTCTGATTGTTCTTTTGGGAGGGGTTGCGGATCCTCCTTCATACATCTTATTCCCAAAGTTGATGACCCCTTGATTTTCTCGGACTTCCGCCCGATTAGTCTCATTGGTTGTATTCAAAAAGTCATTTCCAAGGTTTTAGCCAACCGTCTCAAAGGGGTTTTGGGAAAAGTTATCTCGGAGACGCAGATGGGATTTATTAGCAATCGTAACATTATAGATGGGCCGTTGATTGTCAACGAGATTATTTCCTGGGCCAAAAAATCCAAAGTCCCTCTTATGATTTTCAAGATTGATTTTGAGAAAGCGTTTGACTCTGTTAACTGGAACTTTATTGACGATATTCTTCGGCAAATGAATTTCTCGGATCTTTGGAGAAGGTGGTTAAAGGCTGTCTTGGGGCATCTAGGGCCTCCGTCCTCATTAACGGGTCTCCCACGATGGAATTCAACTGTGCTAGGGGGGTGCGCCAAGGTGACCCACTTTCCCCGTTTTGTTTTTAATCGCTATGGAGGCTCTACACTCTATGTTTCGTAAGGCAAAACAGTCGGGCATTTTCCATGGGCTTCACTTTCCGGCTACTGATGTCTATACCTCCCATCTCACATACGCGGATGACGCCCTCGTTATTGGACATTGGTCGTTGATGAACATTAGAAACCTGATTCGTCTCCTTAGAGGTTTCTTTTTGGCTTCGAGATTAAAGATTAACATCAATAAATGTGGCTTGTATAGTATAAATGTCACTAAAGATGAGGTGGATGCTACGGCTCGCGGCTGTGGGTGTCTTGGGGGCACTCTTCCATTTAAATATTTGGGGCTCTTGGTTGGAGAAAATATGAATCGGATCCTCGCCTGGAATTCTGTGATCGATCTCTTTCGTTGTCGTCTTTCAAAATGGAAAGCCAAACACCTTTCGATGGGTGGGTGGCTTGTCCTCGTTAAGTCGGTGCTTGATAGTTTGCCTCTGTATTACTTCTCTCTTTTTAAAGCCCCCAAGAAAGTTCTAAGTACCCTCGAAAGCATTAGATTCATTTTTTTGTGGGGTGGTGGAGACAAGGAGAAGAAAATACATTGGATTAGCAGAGATCATATTTGTAGGCCTATTGACAAAGGGGGCCTTGGGCTTGACTCGTTGGAGCACATCAACCTTGCCCTTCTTGCCAAATGGTTTTGGCGCTACTGCTGTGAACCAAACACAATACGGAGGAGGATCATTTTGAGCATTCATGGTCAGCGGAATAACA
This sequence comes from Deinandra increscens subsp. villosa, assembly GCA_039602395.1. Taxonomy (NCBI): domain Eukaryota; kingdom Viridiplantae; phylum Streptophyta; class Magnoliopsida; order Asterales; family Asteraceae; genus Deinandra; species Deinandra increscens. Next base: position 1,386 of record JBCNJP010001765.1, on the reverse strand, counting down.
TGGTTGGCTTTCCTTTAATAAAGCATCATGTGGAGTTTGGAAAAATATCTCTAAGGTGGAACAAAACTTATTGGCTTTTAATGTTGATTTGAAGGCCCTTTTACGTGAGGAGAATGGAAGATGGATTTGGAAAGCAGATCCTTCTGGGTTTTTTACTACCAGCTCTTTACGCAGGTGTATGATGAAAGACGAGGTGATGAGTCCCGGTCCGATTTCCTGGCCCAAGTGGATTCCTACTAAAATCAATTTGCTCATGTGGCGGGCTAACCATGGGAGATTAGCTACGGTTGATGGGCTTAGGAGAAGGAATATTCACGCCCCTTTTTCTCTTTGTCCTCTTTGTTCAGAGACGGATGAATCGGTTGATCACTTGTTTACGGGTTGTCGCGTGGCTATGGAAGTTTGGAACTATGTCGCTAATTGGTGCAACATCCCGCAATTTTTCTGTTTCTATGTTAACGACTTAGCTCAGATCTCTTCGGACATTCGGCTCGGGGCTGAGAAGGCTACTGTGGTGCAAGGAATTATTCATACGGCTGTTTGGATTATTTGGAGGGCCCGTAACGATGCGGTTTTTAACCGGAAAAAGACGGCGATGCAAAAGTTACTCCTTGATATCAAATCTTTAAGCTTCTCTTGGTTTTCTGTCAGGAATAGGAAAAGTTCTTGTGGCTGGAGTGATTGGTGTAAATTTGACTTTCCCATGTAACTTTTCCTTTTGTGTTTGTCCCGACCCTAATGTCTTGCTAGATGTCGAGTGTCTTGCTTAATGAAATCGCCGTTAAAAAAAAAACATATTTTCCAAGTTCCAACTTCAATGTTCTATAATAAAATGGGTAATCAATGAACATTCCTATAATCTATTCCATGAAGGAAAAAACATTAAATTAAATATTTATATATAGTAAATTATAAAATTAGTCTCTAAGTTTAAGGTATAACATAATTACAAAACTGCTTTCTATATATATTAAATTATTTTATGTTTAAGAAGACTAAAATACTTTCATGTTTAACAAACTTAAAGAAAAATTTAATATTCGTGAACATAAATAACAAATTTGTTACAAACAATGAACATAAAGGAAACTCGATATTATTAATGAAATTTTAAGGATAAAATTTGTAAAAACATACAAACTTAATAACAAAATTTGTAATTAAATAAAAGAAAGAGTAAACTTCGATTTTAGTCCCTAACGTTTGTACATTTTAATAATTTTAGTTCCAACTGTTGAGGCTAGATTATGAGCCTTGTAATATTAAATAGTTTGGGCTAAGCTTAGAGGGTTTATTTAGTTTAGTAGACTAGTTTACTTAGGTTTACTATTGGGCTTGGGTTTAAGATTGGGTTTACCATTAGGGTTTAAGGGCCCAATTATAAAC
>JBCNJP010001762.1:0-18981 GCA_039602395.1 Deinandra increscens subsp. villosa | reverse complement strand
ACCCTAGATGAACAAAACTCGCTGAAACGAACTCGAACGAAAACCCAACAACAAGTTCGCTAACCTCTTGAAGTCCGCTAACTATGCCGGAAGTTCGCTAAGAGGCTTGAGAAGTTCGCTAGGGACTGAAGTTCGCTAAAGCCAAGTGAAGTTCGCTAAGCAGAACTTCAAGTTCGCTAAACCTGATTCAAGTTCGCTAAGACCGGCGTCAAGTCCGCTAAGACTGATGAAGTCCGCTAAGACAAACTTCATACCTTCAAAAACTGATGAACAAATCTGGAAATAAGATGAACATAAGCAAACTCTTACTTGGTGATCTTGAAACTGCCCAAAAATGATAGGAAAACCCGTAATGATGCACGAGATATGAAGCCAAACCATTCACGAGACTATTGTGGCCACCAACAACCCATAAACAGCAGCTAATCAGATCAAAACAGTCTTCAAAATCTGCAAATCTTCAAGAACACGAAGAACACCAAGAAACACGCACTAGTGTGTGTTTTTCCAGATCTGCCCAAACTGTTGAGATTCTGACGAAATGGATGCTTCCAATGGATCCGGAATGCATTTTCCACTGAGAATCATACCTCACTTCATCCAAAAACATGAAGAATAGCCCAGAAAATGAAGAATCAAGCTCCAAAATCTTCAAAAACTCCAAATACGGGAAAACCCCAAAGTTACGAAAAATGAGCTCGGATCTACATTTTCTCAAATGAGCTCGGATCTACATTTTCTCAACAGATTTGAACAAGTAAAAGATAAAATCACATCTAAATGAACTCCCAAACATGAATCGATCATCCATATCATCAGAATCCATCCGAAAATGAAGAAAAAATAAGAAAAAGTCTCTAAAAAAATAAGTTTTCTCATCTTCACCATTCAAGCTCAAAATCCAGATTCGAATGACCAGATTCACGGTGAGATGAATCTGATCGGTACCCGCTCTGATACCATTTGTTAGGACCGATTTTCACTATGAGAATCTCGATCTTGAGCAAGAACAGGTTGGGATTCAAAAACTCATAAAACAAATGAAGAAGATGATGATGATGAATCATGAATAATCATAAACAAGAAAGATGAAGAACATATCGAATGATTTCATATAACCGAATGATTAGTTACAAGAAATCATGAAGAACACTTTATCTCTCTAGAATCCATGACTCACTCTTTCTCTAGAATGGAAATCTCACACTCTACAAGAAATTCATCATCTCCCCATTCGGAGACTCCTTTACTTGTAATGGGCACCCTCACTATATATAGTGAGGGTGACTAACGACAGAAAAACATAACTGAATGAACGAAATTACAAGTAAAGATAAATAACATAAATCTTAATTAAATCAAAGCTGATTAAATTAATCCGAAGCTTGACTCGCTCGAACCGATATTCCGTTGACTTTTACGTTGACCGTTGACCCGAACGGTTGACTTTTCCAGAAAACGGTCTTCGGTCCAATCTCGCAAGCCTCGAGCATCACAACTCAGTCTCTAAATCGATTCACATGGATTCTTCAGTCAAATGCTTCGGTAAACAGATTTGATGGCATCAGTCACTTAAATTTTTGTTCCAACAATATTGCACATGTGTAATATAATTAATACGTATTATTGCACATGTGCAATAATAAAAAAAATCACGAAACTTTATATGTTTAATTTTTTTCCCAGAATTAAAGGTGACATAATTTTAAGACTTTTGGTGCAGATTTTTTAAAAAATTATTAACGTATGAGGAAGTTATAGAGGTTTTAATATTTGTTTTCGTGTTTTCGCAATAACATCTTGTTTTTATTTGATCCTTCCCCTATATATATATATATATATATATATATATATATATATATATATATATATATATATATATCTAGCCGCGTGCCCGCGCGTTGCGGTGGCGACAGTGTATAGCGTGAATCGGAGAAGGGAAAGAAACCTGCAACTATACCGGAAATAGATAGGCGGGACCGAGTTCTTTAGGCAGTGAGATTAGTTTGGGCGGCCACCGAGTTTCTTAGCGGGTGAGATTGATAAGTTGTACAACATGTTATAAATCTTGTACATTTCTTAAAATTTTAATTTTCAACATCCTCTCTCTTATATACATATTATAGTATTATATATATATATACATATATATATATACATATAGGGGAATACCCGCGCGTTGCGGCGGCGACAACAGTTTATAAAGCGTTATTCGTCGACGGCAACAACCAACGCAATACTTGCTTTTTGTTAGTTTATCAATACTCTCCTCATATATTTTTCATTGTACGTCTGTTAGTTTTCTAATTTATATCATCGATTTAACTTATCTACCCTTATAGAACTCAAACAAATAATAACAAACACCCGAATTGAAATATATATTGGTCACAAATATAATAATTTAGAACTAAAAAAGTTTTAAGATAGAAGTCATCAACATAATTTTAAGATATCAGTAAGAACATTGTAGTTTTGAAATCAAAATCCGGGTGTCAATGAATTCCATTGTGAGGAGGTCAATCTGTTTCGCATGCCATGCAAATTTCGATGACCTCATCACCAAAGTTTGTCCACCACTCTTCATAAAAAATAGAAGGACGCACTTTAATTTCTTTGTTCTCCTCTACCTGAGGAGCTTCCGCCACTGAAAAGCAATGTTAAGTCTATTACATTAAGCAAAACGAACTCAATGCAAACGAAAGTCACGGTATAGAAAACTCCATTCTATGTGAGTGTTGAAAAGGAGACAACAGTGGAACAAAGACACAATTTTCATGTCAAAATAAAACCATAAAATTCTAAAAAAATTAACTTTTACGTGAATGGGAAAATTCAAAATTTTCATCAAATTATCCAAACATAACGCTTAAGATTTATGACATAAACTATGGAGATTATAATATTTTAAAGTTTGTGTTTTAAAAGGGTCAAATTTGGAGAAAGTTTGACTTTTATTAGTCAAAATCAATCATGATATAATTTGGAGGCAATTTGTCTTTGTGTTAGTCTAACTGTTCTCTGGCTTCCATTAGCGATTTCGATGGGTTCTCTGGTGGATTTTGTTTTATTTAAAAATAAAAGCAGCATATTTACATTTTAATAGTAGGGTATTATATATTAAAATTTTACAAATGTCACAAATGGTCATATACTCCTATCAATTTTTAAGGTAAACGATGTTCAAGTTCTGCATATACTTTACTCTACATTGTTGACTTTAGTCATTTTTTATGGTAAACAATATTAGAAAACATATTGTAAAACATAAAATCTAACTGAAACATATATAAGATTTTCACATAAATCTAAATTACCAATATTTAAATGAGGCACAAATATAAAACATATTGTAAAACTATATGCATATTTTATGACAAGTAAAAGGACGGTGTAGGCCAAACGATTATCCAAAAAGTTATAACCTTCTTTGCATTTTCAATGACAAGTATACCAATATGACATGTAGATAAAAAGTATTATTTATTGTCTGAACTCACAAACATGAACTCAAAAAGTCACACCTCTATACATGACCAAATAATCAAAGTTAAAATTAAGGATTTTTTAGAGTGTTGCTACATGTCCCATATTATGGACTGGATTCTTTAGGAGCTGTACAAAAACATGCATTGCTTGCTTATTTACCACTGTACATAAACATCAACATGATTGTCTGATTATATAGAGAGTGAAACTGTATTGCTTGCTTATTTACCACTTTAAACAAGGTTGAGACTTTTATTTTCATGTCACAAACCTATCTATACTTTTTTCACAAAAAACTAAGTTATTGTTATTGTTATTTATTATTTTTCTTAAATAACAAAAACACTCAAAAATCTGATTTCCTTTTCATTACAAGAAGAGAGGCATGATTTATGTTCATGTCAAAGTAGAAACCTTGAAAACATAAAAGAAAACTCTTACATTTACTTGAATGGAAAATATTATAATTTTAATCAAATGCCCATATGACTAATTTTAGGTTCAAAATCAATTATAGAGTAGAACATAACTGGACACTATGATTTATTTATGTTTTTATTTTTGGTGGAATTATTTGTACGGTGGAAGTGGTTTATAGCACAATGCCACTGTACAAAGGTAAAACAGAAGTTTCTACCAAACATCAAATAAAAATGGTCCACATACAAATACATTTTTTATGACAAAAAAAGTAGAAGCATCAAGCATTAAGACAAAAATGGTTCCATACAGAAAATAGAAGCATTAAGCCGCCACATAACCCATTTGACTTTTGAGGTCAACAGATAGAAAATTTGGTAGCTTTATTTGATCAAATGCAGCGTGCATATGCACGGCTAATATGTCAAATAGGGGGCTCAGTACTTGGGTTATCCATACTATTCCAATACTTTATACTATATTGTTCTGAACTTGGACTAAATCAAATTTTAACTGTGCTAACTTTCTAGGCCAGTCTATCTAGCACTTGAATTTCCAGTACCTGTATGCCGTGATATAATTAACAACATAACCTGTGTTTGTTGCCTTTTTTAATTATTGTAGGTACCTTACAGGATATATTACAATTTCCATTCTTTCAAGGACATTTGAGATCATATAACAGTTGATGTTAACTCAAGCATCATAAGAGAAAAGTATTTCTGATAGGAATACATTTAATAATTGAGAACACTAACTGTATAAAATGCCCGGCACCAAAACCACAAACAATGGCAGTAGTGCACTTTTAATCCTCTTGCCAACGGTCCTGTAGAAAAAAGATTCATATAAACACATACATGATCCAATTTTAATACCAACAGTCCTGTAGACAAAAGCTTCATATAAACACAACATGATCCAATTTTAGTACATTCTCTAAAAAGGAAATCTGTATCAGCTTTTAAGTAAAACAAAGACCATAAAAGAATTTCAAGACATATTTTCACATAAAAGTTGAATCAAATTGAAGCCATATTTTCACATAAGAACTAACTTGAACATATATCAGATATTCACATAAGCTCGAATCAAATCTTAACCATCAAGCTGACATGTTTTAGGTAATGCAATTTTGATCTTTCTAAATAAATTAGCAGACTCACAAATTTTTGGACAAAAGACTTCTAAACATACATAACCAAAATTGGATAATGGACTATATCATTTTAAATTTTGTATTCTTTCAAGCTTTGGCAGACAACTTTTACTCAAATAGAAGCAGAGGCTTTAAAGTTTTTATACTAACCAAGAATCTAAGTTTTTAGATTGCAGACCCATTTAAAGATAAAACATTTAAGCCTATCAACCAAAAAGAAAACTTAATATTCTAAACATTACCCAGGAAATTGGAACATGGAATGACCTATAGGCATAAATAATTAAGAAATACACAATTTAAGGAAACAATAACAGTCAGTTCAAGTTTAAGAGGCTTATAAACTTGACCATAAAATATAAGGACTGTATTTCCGGACTGGAATAAAATTTACAACAAAAATAATGTTATGTATGGACTCACAGGAAAGAGACAGACAACATGCTCCATGACTGGAGTCAATATATTTTTTTTAGATATGATAAAAAGTTTGTGCGAATGAGAACCAATGGTTTCTTTTAGATATCACAGGTAAAGTCCCCTAATACATGTATGTATGAGATATCACAGGGAAAGTCCCCAATAAGCAAAGTGCAATTGGTCTTTTGAGTGAAATGTGACCTCATATGATTTATATGAGAGTCTAGTGAACATTGAACTTTTTATCCAACGTCATAAGTTTAGCATTTAGTTGCTCTTTATTGTAAGAAAATATGTTATTACCAAATCCTTAATTTCATACCAAATGGTTCTTTAAACACAGTTTATACCAAATGGTTATTTAAGCACGGTTCATACCGAATGGTTCCTAGTTCACTGATCCAAAAGCTTAATCTGTTTTTGGTTCACAGTTGTGTGTTTTGTTAAAGAACTAATAAGAACCGGTTTCATTCACTCATTTATTTACAATATAAGGCTAAAATTAAGGAAGGGCATGGTCTGAATAAGATCACTCACAAAAAAATCATTACTTATATAAACAACAGCTCACTATCATGTTAAATGTCATCTTTTAGAAAACTTCATCTGCTGCAACTCATTAACTCCATTGGTTATACAAAATTCAACAAGTTTTTCATGCATTGAGACAGTGTCAATGTATACTTTTTGATTAAGTGTAGACCTGGCAGTGGCTTCTAGTTGTCCATATACTTTTTGATTAAGTGTATACTTTTTAAACAGGGATAAGAATGGATTCAATGCTAAATAAAATATTATGTTTTAGGTAAATTATTAGAATTGGGGTTATATAGTTGGTTTATTTATTAGAAATTCTTAGTACATCATTGATTGTTGGGCTAAAGTTTGTACCCGTTCATGGTCTTAAAATTTTGGATGGTCAAGTTCATATTTTTTGTGCTACTGAGTTTTTGGCTGCTGCTGTTACTACTGAGTTCATATTCTAAAGTTTAATGTTCGAGAAGTTAACACATCAACAGATTTTAATGTAAGGTTTAATGCTATCATTATGTTTCATATAGGTGGTTAAAATCCACTTTAAACACAAAGAAAGGATGCATACACCTCAAGCTCATAGTCGCTACATAGTTCCAAAGAGTTGCACCAGTTATAACAGTTTAAATATGGATCTGTTTATGTTTCATCCGTATTCCTCATGTTTGTAAGTGTTTTAACAGTTATAACGGTTTAAATATGGATCTGTTTCATCTGTATTCCTCACGTTTGTAAGTGTTTTTAACAGTTATAACAATTTGATTATCTTTGAATATGCTTCATCAAGTTTTAGTCTTCTAATATTCCCCTGGTCACCATCCTTATTCACATACCTGGATTTAAGAGGGAGTAAAGTTGACTTCACATCTATAAGCGCAGAATATATAACAGATAGAAAACATTAAATTGCATAAGCATTCTATAAAAAAAATTTCAAAGCTCATAACACACCAGATGACTAAAATTTAAAACTCATAACACACCAACAACAATCCGACTGTGACATAACAAAGGAGTTGGGTTCACCACACAAAATTAAACCCTAACCAACGAAATTTGAATATATAGATGGAAAAGAGGATTACCTTGAAATCAACATTCTCTAGGGCTTCACATGGCCAAACCATGTTCGATTAAAATCAGATTTGAGAGACTTCATAAGAGAGAAGATAAGCTACGATTGTAATGAGATTTGAGAGTGCAGATGAGATGGTGAAACGAAAAAGATGGGTGCTCTGAATTTATAGAGTCCTCGAGTTTAATTGGGCGCTTTCCAATTTGAATCTCACTATAATCGCGACCTTCCAATGAGTGATGATTTCAATCCTACGGCTGAGGAACGAAGACGGAGGAGCAGGAACCGTTTCCCCATTGCTGCCCAATTGAGGGAGAGAGGGCTGGAGAAGCGCTGTAAACGAAGACGGCGCTGTCATGGCAAATCGAAGGGAGAAAGGGTGGAGAGCGGGTATCACGAAGTCGGCTGACTTCTTCGCCATCGAGGAGGAGTAATGAGCCAGAGAGGAGAAAGGTAGCTCGCGTGCGTGTTATATGGGGGAAAGATAGGTTAATGACTCAAGTAACCCTGCCTTTTTAACAGATTCTCTTGATTAAGTATTCTTTAATTAATTTACATGCTTAAAACAATTGTACATATTGCATTAATCTTTGTACGCGTCTTAAGATTAAGCAAATTTTATGACCAAATTGCCCTTTTGAGCAATATGTATTATATATACCTATATAGGGGAAGGATCCTATGAAAACCCTTTATTTTGTGAAAACGTGAAAACCACTTTAAAACCTACATAACTTCTTTATACGTTAATGTTTATTCATGAAATTTGCGCCAAGTATCTTAGAATTACGTTATCTATAACTCTGAAAAACAATATTTATAAAAAAAACGTAAAAAAAAAAAAGTTTTTTTTTTCCGTTTTTGGTACACATGTGTACCATCATCACTACTACTACACAAAAACGAATTATAAAGTATAAAAACACTCCTTATGTTAAAAATATATTAAAAACATACTAAAAACAATAAAACATTTATGTTACGAATGATAATTAAACATAGTACACATGTGTAGCAATATTTAAAAAATGATAAAATGTTATTTTTTTCTTTAGATATAAAGATAATAAAACTATAATAATTAGGGTGCAATTTCCTTTTAAAACTATTAGTAACTCATATTAAATTTTGAGTTTTTTTATTGTGGTACACATGTGTACCAAAAACGGAAAAAAAAATAAAAAAAAATAAAAAAAACGTTTTTTTTTTGTTTTTGGTTTTTATAGAATTAAAGATAACGTAATTCTAAGACTTTTGGCGCAAATTTCATGAAAAAACATTAACGTATGAAAAAGTTATAAAGGTTTTAAAGTGGTTTTCACGTTTTCACAAAATAAATGGGTTTTCACACGATCCTAATCCTATATATATATATATATATATATATATATATATATATATATATATATATTGGTTAGGTTCAAATGAGAACTTTTTGTTTTAAGAACTTTTGAGAACTAAATCTCAACCATAAATTTCAGGGGGAGGGGGACCACTACAATTCATGGGAGGGGGGATACATGTAAATAACTTGTGGCTCAAATTAGTTCTTTTTAGTTCTCAAATCAAATTGGTTCTCAAATGATCCTCTCACTATATATATATATATATATATATATATATAGGGGAAGGTTAAAATAGAAACCTTGTTGAGTGAAGGAAACTATGAAACCCAAATGTGAGGCCCTGGTTTCTCCACATCAACCTTTTCTATGATAGAGAAAAGGGTAAAAAAGACTTTTACTCATCACAAGTTCTTTCATTCCATCTGACATTGTTCCCCTCTTACACAATTTCTAGAAAAGTAAATGATTTTCTCTCTCCTCTCTCCTCTCTCCTCTAGTACAAAAAAATTTAATTAATAGTTTCTCTTATTAATATTTCAATACATTTGTTTATTCATTTTTATACATTAATACAAATCTGTAGAGATTTGTTTTTACTTTTTATTTTTTCTCTACTATTTTTTAATTTCCTTTTTCGGTGTTTTAATTATCAGATATAAAATGTTACATACGTAAAATTTCTAGGTCTGGTGTAAACAAGAAATTGACAAAATATATGTGATTGATTTATAAGATACATTACAATCAACACTAAATGTAACAAAATGTTTCATACGAACTAAAATATTAAAAAATATAACAACCTAACAAAAAATATATAAAAACTATTTACGCTTCCATTCTTGGTAATCATTTTCATCTTTGATGCAATAATTCATTCACCTACGAAGAAAAATAAATTCATCAGTTCATATATGTAAAATGTTACACATGTTATATAGATAAAAATCACGAAATAAGTTTATTTAAGCTATACATGTAACAACTTGTAACATATGTAATAACTCTTAACATATGTAACGTTACAAATGTTATATAGCAAAATAGAGAAGCAAGTTTATTTGAGACTCGAATGTAACAGTTTGTAACATATGTAACGTTACATTTGTTATATAGACAAAAATCAGAAAACAAGCTCATTTGAGTTACGCATGTAACAACTTCTTTCATATGTAACGTTACACTTGCTAATAGATAAAAATCGAAAAGCAAGTTTATTTGAGCCTCGAATATAATAGTTTGTAACACATGTAACGTTACTTGAGTTATATATACAAAAATCAAAAAACAAGTTTATTTGAGCTACGCATGTAACATCGTGTAACATATGTAACATTATATTTGTTATACAAACAAAATTCAAGAAATAAATATATTTGAGCTACGCATGTAACAAATTGTAACATTACATGTATTATATAGATAAAAATTATGGAATAAGTTTATTTGAGGTAGGGATGTAACAACTTATAACATATATAACTTTACACATGTAATATAAACAAAAATCAAGAAACAAGTTTATTTGAGTCACACATGTAACAACTTGTATATAGACAAATATAAAAAAAAACATAAAACAAGTTACATATGTAACAATCGACAAGTTATATATGTAAAATGTTACATACAACAAGTTTATTTGAGCTACGCATGTAACATCTTGTAACATATGTAACATTATATTTGTTATACAAACAAAATTCAAGAAATAAATATATTTGAGCTACGCATGTAACAAATTGTAACAATACATGTATTATATAGATAAAAATCATGGAATAAGTTTATTTGAGGTAGGGATGTAACAACTTGTTTCATATATAACTTTACACATGTAATATAGACAAAAATCAAGAAGCAAGTTTATTTGAGTCACACATGTAACAAATTGTATATAGACAAATATAAAAAAACATAAAACAAGTTACATATGTAACAATCGACAAGTTGTATATGTAAAATGTTACATACAACAAGTTACTTGAGCTACGCATGTAACATATGTAACATTATATTTGTTATACAAACAAAATTCAAGAAATAAATATATTTGAGCTACGCATGTAACAAATTGTAACAATACATGTATTATATAGATTAAAATCATGGAATAAGTTTATTTGAGGTAGGGATGTAACAACTTGTTTCATATATAACTTTACACATGTAATATAGACAAAAATCAAGAAGCAAGTTTATTTGAGTCACACATGTAACAACTTGTATATAGACAAATATAAAAAAACATAAAACAAGTTACATATGTAACACTCGACAAGTTATATATGTAACATCAAACATGTTACGTATGTAACATCAAACATGTTACATACACATGTTATATATGTAACATCAAATATAAAGACATAAATTAAAAAGAATATAAATACATTAACTAATACCAAACACAATCATACAAGAAAAATATTTTGTTATTATAAAACTAGGTAAATTAATTAAAACGGCAAATTACAGTTAACCCCATAACTTTAAAGAAATGTATTTATATATAATACATAAAAAAAAATTAGAAAAATAAACAATCATATAAATATAAAATACATAAATACATTATATATAAATATGAATTTTAAAAAAAAACTTCAAAGGGCCAACTAAAAAAAGAAATTAGAAATAAAAAATAGACATCGAATCTAGGTTGAAAAGAAGTCTAAAGCCAAGTCAAATCTAAATCAATTAACTGAAAAAAAGTCTAAAGCTAAGTCAAGATTACGAAGAACACAACCATTCCCCTCTCCGTATTTCATGAAAAAAAACATAGATTTGAAACCCTAAGCTCGAAAATATGCGTAATAAAAGCAATATTTACCTACCGGATCGAAAGTTTATGAGATGGAAAACAGGAAACGAGATGCCGGAGAAATCACGGCGGCGGAGGTGGAGTCTTTTACCGTCAGCCAGCCGGAACGGACATTGCCCTCATCCCGTTCCCACATATATCGAACGGATCTACAGTGGCAACGATGCTTTGGGTTTTGATTTGCCAAAAGAGGTGTGCGATTTTGATGAAAAGAACATAGACCTTCAACTCGAACAGATCTTCAACTTGAATAGATCTGCAAAACAAACTTCACCGGCGAAAGTGGGGGGTTTCGGAGTAGAGACCGGTGAAGTCGATGAGACCGAAAAAGAAACGAGCGGCGCCGGTGAGCATTCTATAGTCGATGAGACCTAGAATAAACAATCTCGGCTCTCTAGTTGTTCTAGTTTGTTGGTTCGGAAGAAAAAAACGAAGCAACAAAGGTGGTTCTAGCGGCGAGAGCAGTAGGTTCCAGCGACCTTCCGAAGACTAAAACTGTGGTTCAAATGTAGATCCAGAATAAGAAAAGGAGGGTTGTGATCTCATGGGTTTGAATCTTTGGATTTGGATGAGTGGGAAGATGAAATCATTGATAAATGGGGAAGATGATAAATGGGGAAGATGATGAATGATGGATGTACAGTTTGATTTGACAAGGTGAGTACAGAGATTGGGAACCTAAAAAGATTATACCTATAATACCCTTCAGACATATATTTCAATTACTTTATTAATTAAATTAAATAAAAAATATAGGATTAAATGTGAACCATTAGATGAACAAGATCAATGGTCTAAAAGGGGGTTCCCAGGATTCCTTAACTTAACATGGTTTCCATTTTACCCTTTCTCTCTCTCTCTCTCTCTCTCTCTATATATATATATATATATATATATATATATATATATATATAGGGTAAGGATCATGTGAAAACAACTTTTATTGCAAAAACACGAAAACAAATATTAAAACCTCTATAACTTTTTCATACGTTAATATTTTTAAAAAAAATTTGCACCAAAATCCTTAAAATTATGTTAACTTTAGTTCTGGAAAAAATTAAAAAAAAATCAAATTTTTTTTAAAAATTAATAATATTTTTTATTATTATTATTGCACATATGCAATAATATTAAAACCTTTATAACTTTTCATATGTTAAAATTGTTTATAAAAAATTGCACTATAAATCTTATAATTCTTTTATCTTTAATTCTGGAGAAATTAAAAAAAAATTCAACGTTTTTAATTTTTTTTATTATTGCACATGTGCAATAAAAAATTATTATTACACATGTGCAATAATATTAAAACCTCTATAATTTTTTTCATACGTTAATATTTTTGATAAAAAATTGTACCATAGATCTTATAATTCTGTTATCTTTAATTCTTGAAAAAATTAAAAAAAAATTAATGTATTTTTTGTTAATATTGCACATGTGTAATATAATTAATACGTATTATTGCACATGTGCAATAATAAAAAAAATCATGAAATTTTATATGTTTAATTTTTTTTTCCAGAATTAAAGGTGATATAATTTTAAGACTTTTGGCGCAAATTTTTTAAAAAAATATTAACGTATGAGGAAGTTATAGAGGTTTTAATATCTGTTTTCGTGTTTTCGCAATAACATCTTGTTTTTATTTGATCCTTCCCCTATATATATATATATATATATATATATATATACTTTACCTTTTTGTAACACTAGAATTTTTATATCAATATATATATATATATATATATATATATATATATATATATAGATGTTGGAAATATATTTTAATTTAGAATAACAAGTTAAATATATTTTACGATTCAAAATATGATTTACGAGGTTTTAATAGTTCCAAATATGTTTTTACGGGGTTAGTATACGAGAAGGAACAATCTTTGGTACAAACTCTAGTAACTACATGCTCAGAACAACATAAATCAACAAAAATAAAAACTATGGAGGTCACCGGGTTTGAACCCGTGACCTCCTGAACCAACAGAAGTGTTTTAACCATTCGGCCAGCAGCCCAACTGTGGCTAAATCGCGACTCAAATCCTTTTGTGTGCCAACAGTGACCAGAAATCAAGTCCAGGAAAATAAAAACTTAAAAATGCTGAGGCCGGGACTCGAACCCGCGCTTCTAGTGAATAACCCAGCGCCCTACCACCCGTGCCAGTTTGGCGTCTGGTTTCATTCCAGCACGCAAAATATATAAGTTATATGCGCCTGTCCCCATCTTCTTCATTATGAACTCCGGTGATCGGAACCCTAGTTCCGGTCGCCGGAAAAACGTGAAACACGAAATAAATACACAAAATGATGCGACTAACATCAAAGATTGCTTACCTCGAATCAGTGATAAGTTTCGATGTGTTTTAGGTGCCGAAAACGAACCCGAAGCTCGAACACGAACACCGAGCATGAACGGGATTCGAACTTCTGACGACTACTGCTTGTTCTTCGGGGTTTCACGATCACAATGATGTGATTTCTGGTGGTCGAAGGGTGGTGGTTGGCCGGAATTTCTTTTGTTCTGGTGGGGGTTTTTGCGCCGGTTAGATAGGAAACGAGAGAGGGAGATGTGTGAGTGTGAATGATTAAAATGGTGGTGGTGAGGGTGATAACTACATTTTGATGGCAACCATAATTGGCGATTAATCACCCTTGAATCGGAGGGAGCCGGTTATGAAATTCGAAAGGAGTCGGTCGACAGTTTCGTTTTCCAGGCTATTCATTATCATTAAATCAGGAATGGTTTATTGACACATCTAGTCCCTCACCTAACTTTCGATAATAGATAACATATTCCAGGAAGTGCGGGTTTAGTCCTTCCATGTTTGATTAAGTAACAAAGGAGTTTAGGAATTTACAATACCGGTCCCTTTAAGTTTAAAACGTTAACGGATTCATAACAGAGTTAACAGAAAGATTGTAAACAATGATCAAACAAGTATATATCAGTACTCTCTACGTTTGAGGGTTTATAAGAATATAAACCCTAGATAACACCGTAAAATAATAAGTAATAACCCACAATTATTTATTTTTTTTCGCATAAAATCATGGATTTAATTCACCTATAATCTTAGATTTAACTCGCACAAAAATGATAAAACAATACGTATATGATACGTTGTCACATAAAATCATAAAATAAATCGTGTGAATATATATACATATATCACACAGAATCATAAGTTAACTTGTTACATGAAATGACGAAACGTTCTCATGAAATCACAACGTACGATCATAGAATATCAAATGTCTAGACTTTAAGTGTATGCTCGTATAGTGATGGTTATAGAAAACCCTAATTGCTAAGGTCAACACCAGTCAACACATAAATGTTCACACACATTTATAACATTTTAAGTTTCGGTTAAATCAGGAAAGGACCTGAAAAGACGGATTGTCACACTGATTTTCTGTCAACAAATTCTAAGTTAGAGCGTTAAGAGAGTGTTTCTTCTCAACATTCTACAATGTCAACAGAATCCATGTCATCTCCTAAATCGGCTGATAGGAGAGCTTGCTTTTACTGCAACAAGACGGGACATGTGATTCGTGATTGTGCTACTCGAAAAATATTTTCACGTGGTTCATATCGATTGTCATCATCTGATTCAATGATTCTCAATGAGGTACCTATTAGCCAAAATCAGAAAAACCAACGACAGCCAGCTTATAAGAAGCCGGTTGTTGGTAAAACCTCAAATTTTGATGATTGGTCACCACAATGTTTCCAGAATGAGTTTAAAATACCTTACTCAAATTATCTTTCTTACTATGGGCCTAGACAACATCACTAACGTCATCCAAAATCTGAGAAAATGTTAGTTGATGAGTTGTTAAATATTGTTTCCAACTTGTCACGGTATGTCAATGGTTCTGATTTGCAACGGGCGAAATCGTCTAAACCATTTCGTTCTTGGAAACAGAAAATGGCAACCTCGGCGGGAAACGATTTTGTTGAGGATACGGGACGACCCAAGCCAGTTTGGGTTCCCGTATTTAACTAAAAGATGTTTGAGGTTTTGTGCAGGATGCTTCAAGAAGGCCTATTAGTGATTGCAAAGTTCCTGATAGTGGAGTATTTTGCTTAAGTTAGTGCTTCACAGAGTTGATATTTCACAAAAATTTTTGAGAAAAATGATTTTTCAAAATCTAAAAATCCAAGGTATCCGTGTTGGTTGATCAATTTTATTTTCGTTCCTTTTACTTTCTTTCATATCTTTAGGGGGAGATATTTTTGAAAATTCAAAAATAGAGTTTGTTGAATTTTAGGGGGAGAATATTTGAAAAACACAAAAATAGTGTGATGTTTGTTTCCTTTATGAAAAACATATAAAAAATGAAAATTTGAAAAAGATAAATAAAAAAATGAAAAATCTCAAAAAGAGAAATTGATCCAACCATGAGAGAAATGATGGTACATCAGCATACGTTATCTGCCATGAATAAAGTAGAAATAAAGGTTGTATGTACTTGCTTGACTTGACTGAATGTGCTGAGTAGTCTGATATATGCGAGTATGATATAAAGATAATGCTTGCTTGATAATTGTTGTTACAAACCATGATGGGTACTGTGCATATCTGGCAAAATAAAATGAAAAAATATATAAAAAAACATAATAAAGAAATGTTCTGGTGTACGCTTTCTTTATTTTGAAAAAATTTTCAACTTTTTTGATTTTCTTTATTTTGTCAAATGTCGGACTATCTCTGCGTATCCACAAGATCGACCTGATAGTTGTTCATTTGATATTCTGCTTTATTTTATTTGGTGTTTCGTATAATCGATCGGACTTTCTCTGCGAGCCCACAAGGCCGACCTGATTGTTGTTGGATTATACAACTTCAACTTGTTTGATTTGTTTTAATTTATTTTCTCAATACTTATGCATTCTCTGCGTGCTCACAAGGCCGACCTAATTGCTAAGTATTTGAGGCTTCTACTTTCTTTTTGCAAGAAACACCATGAACTTGATATCTCTGTGGCATTTGATTCTATATAAGCAAGTTTACATTATTAGTATGAGAAATCTGCTGCGAGTAACTTAGCTTGAATAAAAGAAAAATTCAAAAATATGAAATAAGCGGATTGCCAGTATTCCTGATTGTGTGAGTACCATGTTATCAATGCTCGATAAATACACTTAATTTCATATCAGAAAGCTATAGACAATGACCTGCTGTAGCTGAAATAACAAATGGTTGTATTCTCAGTCAGCTAGGCTTGCATGCTTAGTATTTTGTAATTGCGGTGTGTACGATGCGTTATGTCTAATATGATCTCATGTTGTGATCTTTCTCACCAAAAACAAAAATAGAATTTAATTCTATTGCATTTATATTTCAGTTTATGAAAAATCAAAAAAAAAAATTCAGTGTGTTTTGATATAAACTTTGTAAAATCCAAAAAGATTTTCTTTCTTCTTTGTTTTTGATCTGACCGACACGAGATACAACAAATTTTCAAAACTAAATGTCTTGGTTTCTCCAAAGAAGGAGTTTTGCTTCCAAGATTAAAGTTATGTTTGAAAAAGAAAAACTGCACTTTTGTCTTCTGAAGGTTGCAGGTTGAAATCATCAAAGTCTTTCAGATAAAGATTTCAGAATGGATTTCATGCATGGTTGCAAAGCCGTCAAAGAGTTATTACTTTCAGAAATGATTCAGTTGATTCAGTCATGTTCCTGCCATGCCTACCCTACATCAACTAACAATAGATTCAATGAGGTTGAAGATCTGATACAGCACACGTCAAGGGGGAGTTTGTTGGTGCAAAATATGTGTGTCGTGTGTGTATCAGTTAGTCAAGTTAGTTTTGTTAGTTGATTATGTTAGAATAGTTAATTCAAGGATTAGAGGGTAGAAAGTGTCAATCTATTAAAGTGGAGGGACTTGATTGTGATATAGTAAATATCACATATATGTGATACGTGATTTGAAGAACAACCGAATGAAGGCCGAACCTTGTGTTTGGCAATCATGAACTGCCTCCGAACCTGGAGTTCGGCACTCACAAGCTGGTTTCATATATATATATATATATATATATATATATGTGTGTGTGTGTGTGTGTTTTAGAGTTCGGACGTGGTAATCTGTCCCATAACCGTTTCCAATGAGTTCAATTTCAAGGGAGGAGTTTTCGATCTTGATTTTCAGAGAGAATTGATGTTAGGATCGTGTCTAGCTGCTGTAAACGAG
The DNA here is from genome assembly GCA_039602395.1 of Deinandra increscens subsp. villosa. NCBI lineage: Eukaryota > Viridiplantae > Streptophyta > Magnoliopsida > Asterales > Asteraceae > Deinandra > Deinandra increscens. Next base: position 1,492 of record JBCNJP010001762.1, on the reverse strand, counting down.
TTGATTCATGTAAACATCGATCTGATTGGAGCTATAAACTGAGTTTAATTTACGTTTTTGTGTTTTTCGTTTCGGGTTAACTTTCGGTCTAATTTCAATGTACAAATTCACTAGATCGGGATGAATCGTGTTTTCAGTCTCTGCAGAACCTAGCATACATATTTTTAAAAAGTCAGCTTACGCTGGTGAGTTCTACCGTTTAGTTCAAAACTCATTTTAAGTGTTTACCTGTCTTTCACACAACACACACACACACACACACACACACACACACACACACACATATATATATATATATATATATATATCACATATAAATTCTAACACATAATCACTATGATAATATTTCACGCTATACTGTGACCCTAGGCTTAACTTCTAGGTCACTATATTTATCTGACGACCGTAACTGTGACCCCAGGCTTAACTTATAGGCCACTATATTTAACTGACTCTTCTATTATGAGAAGACCTGCCACTGCATTCTCTAGGGCACCCCCATTAGAGAAGCAGTGTCATCCGTACATGGTACTCTAGAGCACCCCCATTGGAGATGCAGCGCCGTCCGTACACGGTACATTCTCTAGGGCACCCCCATTGGAGATGAAGCCCCGTTCGTACACGGTACTCTAGGGCACCCCCATTGGAGCAATAGTGATTCCTCAACTCTAACCACTAACTTTATATTTAACTCTATTAGGTTATCTTCTCGTCTTAATGACTTAATCTCTGATCATGTATACTACCTACCCCTAGTTAAATAACCACATGCTTTAGGTTTGTTATTAAACAGTGATAAGGCATTCATATACTGCAACAAATGAACATCCCCCAATTTACCATAGGTGTATGTATACAAGAAGTACCAGCGGCGTATCCTCCACATTTCCAATATACCTGGTAACTTATACTACTATGTATATATATAGGATGTACTAGCGGCGTATCCACCAAATATTAATATAAGCAAATTTATCACATGTTCTCATATAATCATACATATTCACTAAACATTTACTAACAATTCCCTTGTCACTTGGCTACCTAATTTCAAAGCAAGTACATACATTTCACATTATAATCAACATAATTGCATAACACGTATAAGCAGTTCAGTAACAATTTCATCATATAACACATATATGTCACAATTATCTTGAATATATTTTCACAAGTATTGTATGTATACCAGCCCAAAAACATTTAAAACATTAAAACATTTAAAAGTGGGCTTGTAGAAACTCACCTGATATCTTTAATCAGTTATTCAGATAGAATCTTTGTTATGGTCTATATTTAACCTAATCACGTATCGGATCACATTAATGTAGGGTTATTATAAAGAATACTTATGTTTATTTATATCTTATTATCTTAATAACATTTTATTAGGGTTTATCCTCTTTAAGGCTGAAATGACCAAAATGCCCTTATAGGCATAATAACATTTTTATTGATAATATGAACATGCGCATTTCTATAAGAAAACGCT
>JBCNJP010001748.1:0-38000 GCA_039602395.1 Deinandra increscens subsp. villosa | reverse complement strand
ACCAAAACAAACCAAAAGTTCAAGGGAAATCCTAATTAATGTTTTATTTATTTAAATTGCTGAAATAAACTGAAGTCTTGATGCCACTCGCTCTCATCCCTAAGCCCCCAGATTTTCCTGATTACCTGGAATAAGAACATAGCAAACACAAAAGAAAAATACGGCTGAGCCAAAAGTTTCTCAGTAACGGAGAAACAATAGTAAACGAATAAGGACCCTAAGCGGAAACAATTTCCAAACGAGACATGTGACGGAACAAAACTGAACATAACATATACTGAACTTATCAGAACATATAACCGAATACATATCAAATTTACACGACAATTAATCAAGAAAATAGTCGTGTAACATATAAGGGAGTACCCAAAGAGCCAGAACAGAGGTGTACATAACTAGCTAGGCTAATGTACGAGTAGAGATGGCGTGTGTGGCGTACACACGTTACCCCATCCCCCATATAACATATAACTTATAACATATAACGTATAACGTATAACTGAACTAGGATCGATCCATACGCCTCTAGTGGCCTAAGTACTACACAAGCCCCTAATAGAGACGCCGTGAGTATTATTAAGCACCTCACGAAAATGCCTCGTCATTTACGCCCATATGACGGATCAGAAATGCTCGGGTACAGAATAACAAACATATAAGGCAAAATACTGAAAGTAACTAGCCTATGGGAACATGCAATAATGAGTACAAGTCTAATAAGTATATTACAATGCTACAAAGATTAGGCTACTTAAATCTGAACATATCACATATTAACTTTTACAGTACAAAACTAATATCAAACAAATCAAGCGGACCAAAACGTGTCAAATGCCGAAGGCCAAAGGGGTCGTAACTCGGAATAGAGAAAAAGATACTAAAAGTACAAAGGGTCGGAATCCGTACCTTAGACAATTAAGCAAGAAGCAAAGCAACGGGTAGGGTCACCTCTATTAATTACTTGAGCCTATAATATATTTATAATAACAACCAAATTACTAAAGTTCACTTTTATAACCCAACTTTGTCATTATTCGAGTCCCGACGACAAGTGGTTGAGGGTTACATACAACCCGTTGAAAAGTTGCTAACACTATATATTTTTAGTAGCGACATAAGAAAATACACAGCTCCTTATATACGTCATAAAATACTTAATTGATTAACCTAAAGACCTACCTATTCAAGAGGTTTACATGCTCTCGACCTTCATATGATTGGTTACTTTAGTAGCATGGTAGACTATCTGTTATATTAATTTGATATACATGAACCATGTTAAAAATCAATAGTTTACATCTTCAGGTTCATAGATTAATTCATAAATAATTAAACATAAGTTGCAATCCCTTTTAACATGTGCCTGCATGTTAAACCCAAACCCCATATCCATTCTAACAGCAGAACCCGATGATCAATTTATATGGTTCTATCCAAATTAAATACAACTTGTAAATTATCCATACCTACTAATTATTCACTGGTTTGACCACGTACGTGGATTGGAGTATGAGGGTTAACCTAGCAAATTAATTAAAAGGAGGCAATGGACATGAATCCGGCGTGTACGGTTTTAGTCGTCGGAACAATCGAGGTCACATGAACAGATTTACCAAAACGTGGATTGAATGGGATAATTAGAGCTTACCTCAGTCGCGGAACATAAACAAATCGGAATGAAGAATACGAATAGCTTAAACAACTGTGTTTCGGTGAAACTCGATCGAAGACGGCCGTGTAAGACAACTATGCATGTGGTAAAACAAATTAGCAGACTTTAAACATACGGCTCAACAAAGAAGGACAACCCAAGATTGGTTTTAGTACCTGGATTGGGAATGGATCTTACAACTTGCAGCAGCAGCGGGGCTGATTCGAGGGTGTTCGCGGTGCTAGTCTTCAGTCGATCCGTTAATAAAATCGAGGGCTAATCAGTGATTAATTCTAACACATACACACCGAACAACAACGATTAACAGTGAACATATTTGTTACCTCCACTTGAGAAGTCAAATGGTGATGAACCAGACGCGGTTGAACGGTAAGCTACGACAGCTGGGTAGCGTTCCACGATCCAGTTGGTGCCTTCGTCACTTGCAGATGAAGGTGTAGCGCAGTGGCAGAACTCGTACGGTAGCAACAGTAGCACCTACAGAGAAGTCGTTTTGCGGTGGTGGGTTATGGTGTCGCTGAAGATTCACGAGGGTTGCGGAGAGAGATCGAGAGTGAATATGAGGGGATTATATGGTGGTAGATAGCCATGGAAGGCGCCGATTTCTCGGTTGTTTGTTATGGATGGAGATAGGCTCCAATTGAACGACGATGGAGGAACAGATCTAGTTGTTTTCAGTTTTGACTTTGAAGTCAAAATCTCACTTGTATATCTGATTTTTTTTTTCGTGAGCCAGGGGAGGATTACCATATATATATATAATTCTTTTCTTCTTTATTTTTTTTCAACAAATTTTCTTCTTTATAGTATTTATTATTATTTTTACTTTCTTCTTATTTATTATTATTCTTGAATGTTAAATTTTCGGGTATTACAATTCTACCCCCCTTAAAATAAATTTCGACCCAGAAATTTGCTAGGTACGGAACATGACTTCAACCATTCAAAACACATACTTTCAGAACATAACGGAAAAACATATACTTAAAGGTCAAAATCAAAATAAAACGTGCCAAATGCAATATGCTGAAGATGGGATCCTAGGACATGAACAGATTAGGATATTGAGAACGAATTGAATCTTCCATTTCCCAAGTAGCTTCGCGTGCAGAATGATTCCTCCATAGAACCTTAACGAAAGGAATAGTCTTGCGACGCATAACACGTTCTTGTCGATCCAGAATAGCTTCAGGTTCTTCTTCGAGAGATAATTCTTCGCGAATAAGATGGAGCGGATAGTTCACGACATGAAGCGGATGATAATTATATCCTCTTAAAAGAGATACGTGAAACACGTTATGCACATGGAAAAGTTGAGGTGGTAAGGCTAAACGATATGAAGATTCTCCAACCCTATCGAGGATTTCAAATGGTCCAATGAACCTAGGGCTGAGTTTTCCCTTAATACCAAAACGACGAACGCCTCGACAAGGCGAGACTTTCAGAAATACACGGTCACACTCATTAAACTCTAATTCACGACGATGTCGATCTGCGTAACTCTTTTGTCTACTTTGTGCTTCTTTTAGTTTTTCCCGGGCAACACTGACTTTTTCATTTGTAATCTGAACTAGCTCGGGTCCTTCAATCATCCTTTCACCAACCTCTTCCCAATATATGGGTGCTCTACACTTACGTCCATATAGTAACTCGAACGGTGCCATATCAATACTAGCTTGCCAACTATTGTTGTAAGCAAATTCAACCAAGCAGAGATACTCGTCCCAGTTCCCTGTCCACTCTAAGGAACAAGCTCGTAGCATGTCCTCGAGTGTTTGAATAGTGCGCTCTGACTGGCCGTCAGTCTGAGGATGAAAAGCAGTACTAAACTTCAGCTTAGTGCCCCATGCTGCTTGAAAACCTTTCCAAAAACGAGAAGTAAAACGTGGGTCTCGATCTGACACAATAGAAGACGGGGTACCATGAAGCCTTATGATCTCCTCAGTAAATACCTCAGACAATTTACTAACTGAAAATCCCTCTTGAATCGGAAGGAAGTGAGCAGACTTCGTTAACCTATCGACAACAACCCATATAGCATCATTTCTTTTGAAAGTTTTTGGTAACCGTGTTACAAAATCCATAGATATTTCATCCCATTTCCATACCGAAATAGGTAGCGGCTGAAGCAAGCCACTAACTCTCTGATGCTCGATCTTAACCTGCTGACAAGTAAGACATCTACTAACATACCTAGCCACATCCTCCTTCATTCCACTCCACCAAAAGTGCTGACGAAGGTCCCGATACATCTTTGTAGATCTTGGGTGTATAGAAAATGGCGAGCTGTGCGCCTCAGCTAATAACGATTCCCGAAGAGTGGAATCATTTGGCACACACAACCGTTTTCCACACCAAACTACTCCATGTTCATCAACCCTGAATTCTGATTGTTTACCAACTTCAAGATTTTGCAAGATAGCCCAAAGCTCACCGTCATATTGTTGTGCATCTTTAATCCGAGAGATCAGGTCAGGCTCTATCTGAAATTTAGCAAGATACCCGCCAGTCCCGCCAATATGAAGACTAATACCCAATTGATTTAGATCGAAAATTATTTGAGGCTGTAAACGAAACGAAGCTATCGATCCCGAATTCTTTCGGCTAAGAGCATCAGCTACTACGTTAGCCTTCCCTGGATGATACTGAATATTGGCATCGTAATCTTTCAATAACTCTAACCACCTTCTGTCAGGACCGATTTCACATCGAGAATCTCGATCTTGAGCAAGAACGAAGGTGAGATTGAAGGAGGAGACGGGATGATGAGAATCAAAGATAATAAATGATAAGAAAATGAAAGATCAAACGATTCATTGATTATTGTTGAATGATTACAACGAACCGAATGATTACAAACTCGTCATTGGAAATCCATGGTCACATTGGGTTGAGCTCAAACCCAATGTGTGACTCTCTCTCTAGAATGATAGCTCACATCACTCATTATTCATGCATTATTCATCATCTTTCTAATGGAGCTATCCCCCCTATATATAGAGAGCCCATGTGCTCACTAGCCCACTAACTAGCTAACACACATAAAATGAGCTAAATACAAATAAACAAATGACATAATTATTATTAATTAAATCAAAGATGATTTAATTAATATGAAGCTTGACTCGCTCGAACCGATCTTCCGTTGACTTTTACGTTGACCGTTGACTCGAACAGTTGACTTTTCCAGAAAACGTCTTCGGTCCAAACTTGCAAGCCTCGAGCATCACAACCCGCGTCTCTGAATCAAATCACAATGGATTCTTCAACCGAAATATTCGAGAATAGATTTGATGGCGTCAGTCACACTTATTAAAAGTTCCAACACCTTCTTTGTCTCATGTTCAATTCCTTTTGTGTGAAGATATATTTCAAACTCTTGTGATCAGTGAAGATGTCACAAGTCTCTCCATATAAGTAGTGGCGCCAGATCTTCAACGCAAAAATAACGGCAGCGAGTTCGAGGTCATGAGTCGGATAATTAACCTCGTATGGTTTTAGCTGTCGAGAGGCGTAAGCAATAACCTTTCCATGCTGCATAAATACGCATCCAAGCCCTTTTTTAGAAGCATCGCTATAAATCTGGTATCCACCTGTGCCCGATGGGAGTGTCAGAATAGGGGCAGAAACCAGTCTCTTCTTCAATTCCTCAAAACTCTTCTCTCTGTCCTCATTCCAAGAGAATTTAACCCCCTTCCTCAATAACTGCGTGAGGGGTAGGGAAATGATAGAAAATCCCTCTACAAATCTGCGATAATAACCGGCAAGGCCAAGGAAGCTTCGAACCTCGGAGGCAGATGTAGGTCTAGGCCATTTAGTGATCGCCTCAACCTTAGCTGGATCCATAGTAATACCGTCTGCAGAAACAACGTGACCGAGAAAAGCTACTTGGCTTAGCCAGAATTCGCATTTTGAGAATTTAGCATAAAGCTTCTTCTGACGTAGAGTCTCGAGCACAATACGAAGATTGTTTTCATGTTCCTCTTTACTCCGAGAATAAACAAAAATGTCATCGATAAAAACTATAACAAACTTATCCAGAAAATCATGAAAAATCCGGTTCATCAGGTCCATAAAAATGGCCGGGGCATTGGTTAGCCCAAACGGCATAACCAAAAACTCATAGTGACCATACCGAGTGCGAAATGCTGATTTCGAAACATCAGAATCTTTGATCTTTAGTTGGTGATATCCAGACCTCAGATCAATCTTGGAAAAACACTTTGCGCCCTGAAGCTGATCGAATTAGTCGTCAATACGAGGTAGCGGATAACGATTTCGGATGGTGATTTTATTTAACTCGCGATAATCGATGCAGAGTCTCATAGAACCGTCTTTCTTTTTCACGAACAAGACCGGCGCGCCCCATGGTGAGACACTCGGTCTAATAAATCCGAGCTCCATTAACTCCTGTAATTGCTCCTTGAGTTCCTTAAGTTATAGGTGCCATACGATACGGTGCCTTAGAAATTGGTTCGGCATCTGGAATAAGGTCAATGGTAAACTCCACTTCGCGATCTGGTGGGAGTTCAGGTAACTCCTTAGGAAAGACGTCTGGGAATTCAGAAACAATTGGATAATCAGATATACTTGGCACATCAGATGTTATAGCCTTCACCGAAACTAGGAATCCCGCACACCCATGCGATAGAAATTTTTGAGCCTTGAGTGCAGAGATGATTTTCAGAGATTTGCGGGGCTGGGTCCCCTGATAGGTAAGTTCAGGACGAAGAGGATCACCAAAAAGAACACGACATCCCAACCCCAACCCGAATCTCAACCTCAACCCAAACCAAAACCAAAACCAAAATCCCGACCAAAACCCCAACCCAAATGCAAACCCCAATCCACATCAATACCAACCACAAAACCAACCCCAAAATGAGCCAGTGAACCCCGCCATGCCACAAGCTCAAGACCCAAACATTCCTCCGGGTCAAGTTCCACCGTTTAGGGTGCACGGGCACAATTCCTTACCATCCCTTTCTCCTAAATCCTCATACCATGAGGTGGAAGGTTACCACTACCGGGTTAGGCAACCAAGTCCACCTCACCAACAACAACCACCCATATTCCGCTGAGTTCCACCACAAAATGCCAACCCACCCCACTTCCGACAAAATCCCGTGTACGAGGACCAAGATTGGCAAAGGCAAGAGGCGCAGTGGGAGCATGATGGGTATGACCAAAATGAAGATGACGACGGATATGGGTATGGAGCGGAGCCATATGTTGAAGCTCCGAGGAATCGGGCACGAGCTCCACAGCAAAATGTTGCACCACAAGCGCCACGCGCCCCTCCCCCAAGAGGAGTACCACAATTCAATCAACACAATGGGGGAGCTCGCATTCAAGTGGAAGGTGGAGTCCCGAGACTTGTTGTGAACCCACCAGTTCAAGGGGTAGCTGGTCATTTCAAACCAGTAGTTGTTCCTAGTTCTTCCGCGGTAGTATCCCCCATGGGAACAAACAGACGAGCTTTTGAAGTTCGACCTCAATACTTAAGCCATCTACCAGAATTTTACGGGAAGAGAACCGAAGAGCCTTATCATCATATACACACATTCGAGTCAACTTGCATCCCTATTGGTGCAAAGGGGTTCACATCGGAAGACGTAAAGTTGATGCTTTTCCCATACACCCTTAAGGATCGGGCACGAAGATGGTTCAAGAGTTTACCCGCCGGTAGTATCTTCACTTGGGCTCAAATGCAAGAAGTGTTCCTTGAAGAATACTACCCCATGAGCAAGACGAGCGAGGTTAAAGAGGAGATTCGATCCTTACAGCAACATTCCGGTGAACCATTCCATGAAGCTTTCAACCGTTTCAAGGATTTGTTGCGAAAATGTCCACATCATGGGATTGACACGTGGGACCTCATCAAAACCTTTGCGGATGGTCTTTTTCCAGAAGACATCCGAGATTTGAACTCCATCAGCAATGGTACATTCTTAGCTAACACGGAAGAGGTTGATTGGGGGCATATGGAAAGATTGAGCGCCACATCCAAGAGGCTTGCTCAAAACGGAAGACGGTCGAGATCTGCATCGGCCAAATCCGTTGACTATGAGGCGGAGGAGAGGATCGAGAAGCTTCGTCAGCAGACGCTCCTGTTGGAGAAACAGGTAGCACAAATGAAGTTGGGAGGAGCACCAGAAGAAGTGAAGGCAAGTGCACAATTTCCTGTGTGCACGGGTTGTGGCGAATTAGGTCATCTTGTTGATACATGTTCTATCGGGGTTCCGCAAAGCGAAGATGTCAACTATGTCCAGGGAGCTATGAATTCCAACACCTACCATCCTAACCTTCGCAATCATCCGAATTTCAGGTATGGTAATGCTAATAATCAGTTGAATCCTAACTTTCAAACTTCTAATGTGCAGGGTGGAGCTTCAACACAATATCAAGGCCGAACATCCGGTTACAACCAAGGGGGCTACCAACAGACCACCTATACTCAAGGTGGAAATCCGCCCCAAAGGAGCTACCAACAAGCTCAACCGACACCAGCACCGGAAGATGGAATGCAAGTCCAATTTGCCGCCTTGATGGAGAAAATGAATTCTCTTGTAGATGGTCAGAAGCAACTATTTGATGAACAAAGGCAATTATCCGCTAGCTGTAAGTCCCAAAATGATCCTTACGCGATATCTAGTCCAATCAAGACCGTGCGGAATCCGGTTTGATTGGTGATTCAAGATTAATTGAAAAATAAGATGAATAAACAATTAAGAACGAGAATAACACACAAACCACAAGAAGTAGAACACTTGAATAACCTCCTTTGATTGCAATACACAATCGAAATTCTCTTTAGAGAATTTCGTAAACCACCAATTGAGATCAACACCAAAACAGCAACCTCATAATGAGGGGAGGTCTTCCCTTATATAGGGATTCTCCAACTTGGAGAACAAGACAATCTAAAAACCCTAATTAATAGTCAATTCCCGTATTTGACTTTCCAGGCCCACTAAAACCCATCTAAACTCTTTTAAACTGAGCCCAAACCTATCTAAAATGGCCCAATGACCCAATATACCCATAACCCAGCTTATTTTCACCTATTCTAACACATAGGCCTTCAGAATACTCCGCCAAGCGATGATTTAATACACAAGCCACAAATCTTGGTCCTTACAATCTTCCCCTTGGCTTGTGCTATTAAATATCTTCTACTTTCAATCTTCAGAATTCAGTCTTCTCCTTGGCTTGAACATGGGTTGGTGAAGATTCTTTTCTTGAACGATCTTCATTGGGCAGCAACGGTCGAGTTCTGGGAGTTTTCTCTCAATCAGCATCAGCTTGGACTTCAAATGACAAACAAGTAATGAGAGGAGGATTCTCATGCACTTGCTTCTTCTTGAAAACCGTTGAGTCCTTGCTGAATCATCAGTAACTGTCTTGACTTGCATGAGACTTCAGAGGATAAATTTTGAAAACCTCTGTCTTGGCATTTGTGACTACTCTGCATCTTTTCTTCAATTAGCTTCCCCTAAACCTGAGAACGGTGTCTTTGGACGCTTTACTTGAACAACCAACAAACTTCCCCTGAGCATAGGGTAAGTCCTTTTCCGGCTGGTTCTTCAACACAAACAGTAGCAACACTCATTAACTTTTCTTCTCCATGACATCTCATTTAACCTGTCATGCACAACATGGAACAAACACTAACCAGACAATGATGACTGGTTATCGGGTTTGCATTATTTAACCAAACAACTTCCCCTGAACCTGAGGGGGAGGTCACACCTTCTTGCACAAAACCCAAAAAGAACTTATTAAAACCTTTAAATTAACCTGGCCATGGTTGAAAAATAAACAATAAAAACTTAAGATAATACAAAAGAAAAATAAAAATAAAAACAAACATACCAAATTACTAAACGAGAAGGTTTCTATGGGATCAAACCGTATGAATCTGACTGAGGAACCCTTTTCTGCTTCTGTTACTCGAACACGTCTAGGTGATTGCCAATATACTGATCCACTTTAAACTCAAACCCTTTTCTTAATCAGGCTGTTTGTCACTTTATTATCTTTTATTGGTGCATTAATTATGAACAGCAAGTGGGTTTCAACAAATCCTAGGTACATGTTATTACACACTATCAAGCACATAAATTCCCTACCACATATTTTCACAACCTGATCCAGAAGTTTGAAACTGAGCTCCAGACTGGATTGAGAAGAGAAAGAATAGATCACATAGAATTTTTTTGGGTATAATATACAAAGTCAACTGAATTTTTGAAACATTTTTAGTAATGCTCTCATCAGTGACAAAGGCTGAGGGTTTTGGACACTTGAGGGTCTCTTTTGATGTGCTCTTTGGCATCTTTTGGGTGTATATTATTTTTTTTATTTTTTTGATTTTAGATGATCTAGAAGTACGTATGTATGGACAACTCCAGGTCATTGCTCACGCAAAGCAGAGGAGAGCCTTACATACATGTGAAGCATCCCCAGGTCATTGCTCACGCAAAGCAGAGGGGACACCGACTTTTTGAGCTCAATTTCACACTCTTGGAGACAAGCGTGTGTATCGGGAACTTGAACATGCAGTCAAATAGAAATGCAATTAACCTAAGTGCTGTTACCCAACAAACTGCCATACGTTATCTTTAAGTGTGTAACGCATACCTTTTTAGATTAAAGAGCCGAGCCTACCAACATATCACCATGGATCATGTCTTTCACATCTGCCTTACGCGTGTCAGCCATCTCCAAAACGGAAATTTATTTCACTTCCCACCTTCTAAAGGAAACAAAAGATTAAAAATTAAAAAGCACAATTTAATTTTGAGGGGTCAACAATTTCATCGTTTCTATTCTTCCCCTTGCTTTTTGATTTTTAATAACAACACACATTTTTTTATTTTTTTTAACACTCACTGACACAATTTGTACTAAAAACTGGCCAAGCTAACCTTCAAATTTTATCTTTTGAAACTTTTCAGAAATGGGTTTTGTTACAAGCACAACCATACTTCACATCAAATCAGCCAAGAAACAAACAATTTAGACAGTGTTACCTTTACTGCTGATTTTCTCAGATTTACCTCTCACAAGGAAACATACCCTCCATTGAAATCTTCATGTCATGTGGTAGAGAGATGCCTCCTATCCAGTGCCTGGAACAATCACTATCACAAACAAACAAGGTTAATGAAAGTCCTCCTTGACTGTTCCTGCACAAGGTGAGAGATCAGTTAGCCATAAGTACCCAGGCCATTGTGGTTCTGGGTATACCTGAAGAGTCAGTGAAAGAAATTTCTTTTAAAAACATTCCCTTGGTAACATCAGGGATTGGGGGTGTGGCTGCCTTGGTTGGACTGAGAATGTCCTTTTTGTTGACATCTCTGGGTTTGTGATTTTCTTTCCCAAAAACCTGTGGTTTTCTCGGTGGATTCTTATTAGAATTTTGAACTCTTACTTCTTGAAATTGTTTGGAGTGTTTCTTGTACACTCCAGTAGGCTTGAAAGACAAGTTCACAACTTTTGAAACATTCCACCTGTCATCCTTCCTCCAACCATTTGATTTAGCTGAACCAACTGGATTTGGATGGATGGGTGATTTTGAAACAGTTTTGAAAACAGGTTTTGGGGATTCAACAGATTTTGGTCTCCAAGCTGTTTTGACAGATTTCTGAGATGTTTTGTTTTCTTTAAAAATGGTCTTTGGCCGTTGCTTAGGAGCCTTGGGTTTCTGCTGAACTTTGTGACTCTGAGGTGCTTGTTTCTGCACCTTGGGTTTTGATGGACCGGGCCTTGGAGTTGGGTCACTTTGTTTCTGGGTCCTTGGACTGGGTCTCTGATGAACCCTTTTGGGATAATAGGGTTCATAAGGCCGGTATAAACAGTTTCTTGCCACGTGTCCTGGTCTACCACAGACATGGCAAGATTGTTTCTTTGGGTAAACGGGAGCCTGTGGTTGGTTACGCCCAGTGGAAATCCAAGTTGGTTTTGAACAATTTTTGTGGATCCAATGGGTTTTACCGTGGGGCTTTGTGGTTAAAATGTACTCCCGCTGAACTGGCTTAAGCTGGTCATATGCAGAATTGATTTCTGGGTACGGGACAAAATCATGAGGTCTAAGGTCCCGCACTTTCTGCACATTTTGATCATGACAATCATTCTTATTTTCTGTAGGTTTTCCACCCAACACCCCACCATTTGTGAGTTTGGGACCAGCAACCTGTGGTCCCTTATCCCTTCTTAAAATTTTAACAGTTTTTAAGGGTTTCACAGGTTTAGCATCACATTTCCCAAAGTTAAACACACTACTAGTAACAGATTCATCAAACACAGTTGACTTGGGAAATGCTGACTCAGACTCAAAACTTTTTGAAGCAAAATTATCAGTTTTAAAAACTGGAAACTTTTGACTCTCAACGCAAACACTTTTTCCCTTTGAACCTGCTTCTTCATTTACTTTATCTGCACAAGAAGTAGAAGTGTTAGTAATGTTAGAAACAGGAGCAGAAATTTTAATAGGACAAGCTGCCAATTTCTTTTCGATCTCAGCTTTAGCATCCAAGTTAGTCTTGGAACACTCATAATCTGAGATCATTTCATGCATCAGGGGCATCGGTACTGTATGAGTGGACTTTTCATCTTTTATTTCAGTACCGAGACCCAAACCAGAGTTGGCTTTTAGATGACGCATACGAGCGTCTGTGTTGTAGAAAAGTGAGCTAGCCTTCATCATTTCTGACACAATTTTATCGTTTCGCACAACTTTGGTTTGTGATGTTTCTAATTGACCTTTAAGTTGTTCAAGTTCAGCTTTCAATGTGACAATTTCTTCATTAGCAACTGTCAGATATGTGTTTTTGTTACTCAAGTCCCTTTGAAGATTTTTTATGTCAATTTTAGCAGCTTCAAGTTTCTCACTCAAGTTTTTACTCCTACCTTTGTATTCTCTCAATTCTCTATCAATAAATTCACGATTTAATGTTTCATTGAAAAACTTAGTTTGCCATTCTTCAGACTCATTAAGTATAGTTTGACATTTAGGGTTAAGACATACCTCAGAGCTGCTGGCAGATACAGAATTACCTGGAAGAAAGGATGCCATCAATGTCTTTGATTGAACTTCTTTTTATTGAAAAGTGGGTTTTTGATCGGAAAGTTGGTTTTCGATCGGAAAGTGGCTTGATCGAAAAGTAGGTCGAAAAGGGTTTTCGATCAAAGAGAGAATGGGTCGAAAAGGGGTTTTCGGTTGGAGGTAGCTGATCGAAAAGTACTTTTCGATCGGAATAGATGCGGATCGAAAAGTGTGATGCGATCGAAAAGTGAAGGCTGGATCGAAAAGTGTAGGCTGGATCGAAAAGTCTCGAAGGGGACTTTTCGATCACGAGGCACAATGGATCGAAAAGTCACAGGGGACTTTTCGATCAATGGAGACTGATCGAGAAGTCACAAGGGGACTTCTCGATTGAGAGGGTTGGATCGAAAAGTCTCTGAGGGGACTTTTCGATCGGTGAAACTGATCGAGAAGTCACAAAAGGGGACTTCTCGATTGGGCAGGCTGGTCGAAAAGTCACTTAGGGGACTTTTCGAGCAGGATCAATGGATCGAAAAGCCACAAAGGGGGGCTTCTCGATCGATTTAGGCGGCTGAGGAGGGCTTTTCGACCAGAAAACCTGATCGAAAAGTACTTAGTAGGATTGAAAAGTTCCAAAAACACACGCACAGCCTTCCGAACCTTCTGTCACGTTTTGTAACCTGCACAAAACACCTCCGAAAGTGCTAAAAGCTGAAAATCACCAGAAAACTCAAATCGTTAGTACTTAAAACCTTGAATCTGATATCGCGAGAGCCTCGAAACTTGCGTTTCTTGGCTCTGATACCAATTGTAAGTCCCAAAATGATCCTTACGCGATATCTAGTCCAATCAAGACCGTGCGGAATCCGGTTTGATTGGTGATTCAAGATTAATTGAAAAATAAGATGAATAAACAATTAAGAACGAGAATAACACACAAACCACAAGAAGTAGAACACTTGAATAACCTCCTTTGATTGCAATACACAATCGAAATTCTCTTTAGAGAATTTCGTAAACCACCAATTGAGATCAACACCAAAACAGCAACCTCATAATGAGGGGAGGTCTTCCCTTATATAGGGATTCTCCAACTTGGAGAACAAGACAATCTAAAAACCCTAATTAATAGTCAATTCCCGTATTTGACTTTCCAGGCCCACTAAAACCCATCTAAACTCTTTTAAACTGAGCCCAAACCTATCTAAAATGGCCCAATGACCCAATATACCCATAACCCAGCTTATTTTCACCTATTCTAACACATAGGCCTTCAGAATACTCCGCCAAGCGATGATTTAATACACAAGCCACAAATCTTGGTCCTTACACTAGCCACAGGCAGTTGACTGACAAAGTTCAAGGGTTTGACCGGAAGTTTGAGCTTCAAGATAAGACAATGGGAGCATTTCAGAAACAATTGGGTCAACTAGCTGCTGAAAATTCAAGAAGAGAGCCAGGTAAGTTGCCTAGTGATACTAACATTAATCCAGCTCACCAAGCTTCTACTTCAGGTGTCAAGAATGTCCGAGGAGTTCCTATTAGTGCAATCAACATGTTGGTAGATGAAGAATCGAGTGAGATTGAGGAAGAGTTCAAAGAGTTGAAGACACCGTTGATTCCGGTTAAGATTGGAGGATTCTCAACCAACAAGGCATTGTTGGACTTTGGAGCATCGGTGAGTATTCTTCCAAGTAGTATCTGTGAGCAATTTCATTTGGGTGATGTGCAAAAGGTCAAGACAAAGGTGGTATTTGCGGATGGATCATCAAAGAAACCATGAGGTATGTTGAGGGGTGTGGTTGTTCAAGTTGGTGAATTTTACTACCCCGAGGACTTCTTGGTAGTGGATTATGAGGATACGGGACATCAACCAAGGATCATACTTGGAAGACCATTCTTGTCCACCGCAAACACACAAATTGATTGCAGAGCAAACACATGTACAATGCAGTTTGGTAGCCGGGTATTATCTTTAAATTTATTTAATCATGTTTTTAAATATTCGGTTATTAATACTATTCCAAAATTGTTTGCTACTGACAAGTGTCCTCCTAGTAAAATAGAGGAGGATACAATGGAAGGTGCTTTCGTGGTTGACAGGTTGCAGTTGGCGGTTGATGATCTTAAGTGTGGGGATACCGGTGACCCGGTAGATGTGGATTCGGAGGAGCTGAAGGATGCTAAAAACGGGCACAAACCACGAGAGAAGGTGACGAGATCGAAGGCTCGGATTGGGGGTGAAGGAAAAGCTGCGAGAAAAAATAAAGATGGTCGAGGAGCAGTGAAGATGAAGGATGCGGAAAGTTGTGAAGTTAGTGGATGGAGTCAAGATGGCAAGCTCGATTTTACTAAGAATCCATTCACGGTGTCAAAGTGGGATGAAAATCATGTATATGAACCTCCATGAGGGAGTTGGGTCTGGCTGAAGACCTTAAACTTAGCGCTTCCTGGGAGGCAACCCAGCGGTAAGTTTGGTTGTTTATTTATTTATTTTTCAGTTTTTATGTGTTTTGTGTTTTCAGGATTCGGATCAGTTTTCGGTGATGGAATTGAAAGAAACAAATTTGAGTGTTCCAGGTATGTTTAGGATTAGAATTAGATTGGAACAGGTTGTGATAGAAATTTAGAGGTTTTGGCAGAGAAGAGAAAAATTTCTAAGTGAGTATTCTTCCAAGTAGTATCTGTGAGCAATTTCAACCAACAAGGCATTGTTGGACTTTGGAGCATCGGTGAGTATTCTTCCAAGTAGTATCTGTGAGCAATTTCATTTGGGTGATGTGCAAAAGGTCAAGACAAAGGTGGTTTCTGCGGATGGATCATCAAAGAAACCACGAGGTATGTTGAGGGGTGTGGTTGTTCAAGTTGGTGAATTTTACTACCCCGAGGACTTCTTGGTAGTGGATTATGAGGATACGGGACATCAACCAAGGATCATACTTGGAAGACCATTCTTGTCCACCGCAAACACACAAATTGATTGCAGAGCAAACACATGTACAATGCAGTTTGGTAGCCGGGTATTATCTTTAAATTTATTTAATCATGTTTTTAAATATTCGGTTATTAATACTATTCCAAAATTGTGTTTTCGGTGATGGAATTGAAAGAAACAAATTTGAGTGTTCCAGGTATGTTTAGGATTAGAATTAGATTGGAACAGGTTGTGATAGAAATTTAGAGGTTTTGGCAGAGAAGAGAAAAAATTATAAGTGTCTAAAAAATTTTAAAACTCTCTGTCGAAAAAGGAGATGGGCGGTACGCCCCAGTTCTTCAGGTTCTGGGCGGTACGCCCCGGTATGGCTGGCAGAATTTTTTTGTTTTTTTTTCTTATCTCCGATCACCGGTACGTTTCCTAATTCTATTTATTTTTATTTCTTTGTTTTTATTCTTCTTTGTTTTTTTGGTTGTTTCTTTGTTCACATTGAGGGCAATGTTGAACTCAAGTGTGGGGAGGGGAATAACGCGTTTCGTGAGTTTATTTTTGTGTGTGTTTAAAGAATAAAAAAAATTAAAAAAAAAAAGTAAAAAACATAAAAAAATCCAAAAAGATTTTTAATTTTTTGAGTCAATTTTAGTGTTTGAGTCAAAATCTGTCTTTGGATAAATTGCCGGTACATGGAAGATGATAGTACAATTGGGAGTCAATTTTCAAAATAAAAATAAAGAAAGAATAGGGAAAGTGGTAAGAAAAGGAGAGAATGGAAAGTATATCTAATTTGTGATGTGTCGGTAGGCCCAGCTGATTTAGTAAAGCTTAATTATCCCATTGTGTTTATTGTTGTATAAATATGTAAATAATTTAGCTTGCTAGTGGGTTCCCATTTCAGAGGTAATAGTGAGGTTGAAACTTATAATTAGGAGGAAAGAGACCTTTTTAGATTAGAGACTTATATATCCTCAGAATAACCTGGCACGTTATGATCTTTTTGCGAGAGCAAATCCGAGAAATAACGGCGCCCCAATTTCCATCTTTTGAGCATATTAGGTAATAATTGGTTAATGAATTAGAGTGAAGGGACAGAATACTCACGTATGATTTCGGGGGTAAGACCTTGTGAAAGAATACCTCTGATGATGTTCCGGATCTCGCGGGCAAAACACTCACGTATGATTTCGGGGGTAAGACCTTGTGAAAGAATGCCTCTGATGATGTCCGTTGGTAAGTATAGTTAAAATTAACCAATTATAAAAAAAAAATGAAAAAGAAAAACTTCCTGTCTCGCTCACATACTGCCCACTTAAAGTTCTCAATCTGTTCCTCACGTGTTCCTGCAGCTGTACCGAGGAAGCTCACAAACCTAACGAACCGTGTCTTGAAATCATTTATGGACTCATCATTCCTCTGTCTTATATGAGCAAATTCTCGACGATATTCAGAGCGGTCAGCAGCGGTGAAGTACTGTTCATAAAATAGTGCCCTAAAGTCATTCCATGGAAGTGTAGCCGCGTAAGCACTCCCACCTCTAGCTGCTTTCAGAGTTTCCCACCAACGAAGGGCATTGATGTTAGTCCAATGTGTCGTCATTATTGTTCTTAATTTGCTATGTTTAGTTATAATAATGATTGGATTACGTTGCATTTTCACGAGTTTTCATGTTTTGAGGTACCGTGAGCTTAACGAGCTAAAAATGTAGTTTTTATGAAGAACTGGAAGCTGCTGGTACAGGGATCGAGAATCGAGCGGGAACGAGTGAAGACTTAGAAGAAATTGAAGAAAGTTCCTGAGATCCAGATCTGGGCGGTACGCCCAGAATTGAAGAAACCAGGGCGGTACGCCCTAAAGTTTAGAGAAGCGGCCGAGTTTTACAATCCGGGCGGTACGCCCAGAATCCCACATTTTGGGGCGGTACGCCCCGAATTGGTCGTCAGAAGATTTTTCTAGGGTTTAGTATTTAAACTTGTTTGTAAAGTTATTAGACTTATCTTTCATTATTGTGCGACCAGAGCTTGAGGATTTTCGACTTTTCCACCATTGTTGAGGATCTTGAAGTCTTGCAATCATTCGGTACATTACTTTTATGCAATCTTTCATTATAATCATGTTTTCATTATTAGCCATGTCCGGCTAATCACCACTAACTGCTTTTGGTGATTGGTTGGCGGAATCGTTCTATGACTAATCAATTGTTAAACTAGTTGTTCCGGAATACTTGCTACCGTTGAACACCCGCATGCTAAATTGTTTAATCTAACTAGTAACTTAGGGTTTTAGTGGTCCACTGTTTATTGATCTAGCACTTTCTTGCGGCAGGACTAAGCAGCCCATTAGGAAATTAGGTTATTAGGTCAAGGAAGCAATTGGGGGGCATGTCTATGTGTCACTAGTTAGTAATTAGGTTTGTTTAGATCGGTAGCCAACCAGGATCCAGAAGTGGTTAGATTTGTCGCATTTGATAATTCAAGTAATTTCCTAGTTTAAAGTTAGTTAATTTGTTAGTTAATTCATCCCAACAATTCAAAACAGCCAAGTGGCAATTTTAGGTAATTTTAGGTAATCAGTAATTTTAGTTAACTTAGTTAGTCAATTAATCAATTTCCACATATTCCCTTGGTTCGATACCCTAACTTCCACTACCACAAAATCAATCTAAGTTGGGGATTTGAAACGGCCTGACAAACCGTTATCAGGCATCATCCTCTAGTTTGTATGTTGCCAATCTGACTTTGAATACATCATCTACCCCAAGTACTTCAAATAGTTTTTCGATGTGAGCAATCCAGTTCTGGGCCTCGACAGGGGTCGTAGCAGTACTAAACGAGTTAGGCCTTTGCTTCTGAAAGCGCTCCAGCCAAACATGAATACCAACGGGAGGTGGTGGGTTGCCATCTCCCCCGTTACCACCGTTCCCACCATTTCCATCATCTCCACCATTACCACCATTTCCGTCATCTCCACCAGTACCACCATTGCCGTCATCTCCACCATTACCACCGTTTCCACCGTCTCCACCGTTTCCACCATTCCCACCATTACCACCGTTGCCACCAGCTCCGCTAGGATTTTGTTGTAACTGCTGAATCAAATTTGGAATCATTGCGGTAATCGCAGCATTGACGGCATTAGCAATTAGAGTCTCTAAAGGAGGGTCATTCGCATTGTTCTTACGAGTACTTCTTTTAGGAGGCATCTGAAACGAAGGTGTACTTATGAGCAGACAAATATAAGGGAGAGCAAAACTAAAGGACACAGATAGGTGAACGGTGAAATCCTAACCCAACGTCTACCCATTACCTCACAGGTTAAATTATTAGGGTTTAAGTTTTCTACAAGAAAGAGCCTTGGCTCTGATACCATAATTGTAACACCCCAACCCGTAACGGCTGAGATATCACTATTACAGATATCAAATCAAAGCGTCCTTCATAATTATAGCAAAGTCCAAAGTCTTCCAGAAAAACGATGAACACAGTCAAATCAAAGCGTCCTCCAGAAAAACGATGAACACAGAAAAACTATTACAGATATCAAAGTGTCCTTCATAATTATAGCAAAGTGTCCTCCAGATATCAGAAAAACTATTACAGATATCAAAGTGTCCTCCAGAAAATCAAAGTGTCCTTCATAATTATAGCAAAGTCCAAAGTCTTCCAGAAAAACTATTACAGATATCAAATCAAAGCGTCCTCCAGAAAAACGATGAACACAGTCAAATCTGATGCGAATTCGATGTCCCAAACTGAGATTAGACCACAGATTCGTGACCGATTCGTGAAGATTAGCTATTCATGACAATGTTCTGGCCACAAACAATCCATAAACAGCAGTAAATCAGATCGAATCAGCTACAAAAATCTGGAAAATAACCAAGAACATGAAGAACACGCACAAACACCGTCAAGTGTGTGTTTTTCCAGATCTGTCAAATATGTTGCGAATCAGGCGAAACCGATGCTTCCATTGGATCCAGAATGCGATTTCCATCAAGAATGATACTTTATTTCACCCAAAAACACTGATTAAAACACCAAAAACTCAGAATCAAAGCTCTAAAAATCTTCAAAACCCCAAAAACGGGAAAACTCTAACAGCTTCGTTTTTCTTGCTCAGATCTCGTATTTCTTCACAGATTTGAACACTTGGAGCATGAAATCATCTCTAAATGAACCCAATAACAAGAATCTATCATCAGATTCATCCAGAAATCATCAGTCAGCTCCAAAAAATAAGAAAAAGTAGAAAAAGTCTCCAAAGTGGGTTTTTCAATCAGCACCTCATTCAAGCTCAAAATCACAGATTCGAGTGACCAGATTCACGGTGAGATGAATCTGATCGGTACCCGCTCTGATACCATTTGTCAGGACCGTTTTCACATCGAGAATCTCGATCTTGAGCAAGAACGAAGGTGAGATTGAAGGAGGAGACGGGATGATGAGAATCAAAGATAATAAATGATAAGAAAATGAAAGATCAAACGATTCATTGATTATTGTTGAATGATTACAACGAACCGAATGATTACAAACTCGTCATTGGAAATCCATGGTCACATTGGGTTGAGCTCAAACCCAATGTGTGACTCTCTCTCTAGAATGATAGCTCACATCACTCATTATTCATGCATTATTCATCATCTTTCTAATGGAGCTATCCCCCCTATATATAGAGAGCCCATGTGCTCACTAGCCCACTAACTAGCTAACACACATAAAATGAGCTAAATACAAATAAACAAATGACATAATTATTATTAATTAAATCAAAGATGATTTAATTAATATGAAGCTTGACTCGCTCGAACCGATCTTCCGTTGACTTTTACGTTGACCGTTGACTCGAACAGTTGACTTTTCCAGAAAACGTCTTCGGTCCAAACTTGCAAGCCTCGAGCATCACAACCCGCGTCTCTGAATCAAATCACAATGGATTCTTCAACCGAAATATTCGAGAATAGATTTGATGGCGTCAGTCACACTTATTAAAAGTTCCAACACCTTCTTTGTCTCATGTTCAATTCCTTTTGTGTGAAGATATATTTCAAACTCTTGTGATCAGTGAAGATGTCACAAGTCTCTCCATATAAGTAGTGGCGCCAGATCTTCAACACAAAAATAACGGCAGCGAGTTCGAGGTCATGAGTCGGATAATTAACCTCGTATGGTTTTAGCTGTCGAGAGGCGTAAGCAATAACATTTCCATGCTGCATAAATACGCATCCAAGCCCTTTTTTAGAAGCATCGCTATAAATCTGGTATCCACCTGTGCCCGATGGGAGTGTCAGAATAGGGGCAGAAACCAGTCTCTTCTTCAATTCCTCAAAACTCTTCTCTCTGTCCTCATTCCAAGAGAATTTAACCCCCTTCCTCAATAACTGCGTGAGGGGTAGGGAAATGATAGAAAATCCCTCTACAAATCTGCGATAATAACCGGCAAGGCCAAGGAAGCTTCGAACCTCGGAGGCAGATGTAGGTCTAGGCCATTTAGTGATCGCCTCAACCTTAGCTGGATCCATAGTAATACCGTCTGCAGAAACAACGTGACCGAGAAAAGCTACTTGGCTTAGCCAGAATTCGCATTTTGAGAATTTAGCATAAAGCTTCTTCTGACGTAGAGTCTCGAGCACAATACGAAGATTGTTTTCATGTTCCTCTTTACTCCGAGAATAAACAAAAATGTCATCGATAAAAACTATAACAAACTTATCCAGAAAATCATGAAAAATCCGGTTCATCAGGTCCATAAAAATGGCCGGGGCATTGGTTAGCCCAAACGGCATAACCAAAAACTCATAGTGACCATACCGAGTGCGAAATGCTGATTTCGAAACATCAGAATCTTTGATCTTTAGTTGGTGATATCCAGACCTCAGATCAATCTTGGAAAAACACTTTGCGCCCTGAAGCTGATCGAATTAGTCGTCAATACGAGGTAGCGGATAACGATTTCGGATGGTGATTTTATTTAACTCGCGATAATCGATGCAGAGTCTCATAGAACCGTCTTTCTTTTTCACGAACAAGACTGGCGCGCCCCATGGTGAGACACTCGGTCTAATAAATCCGAGCTCCATTAACTCCTGTAATTGCTCCTTGAGTTCCTTAAGTTATAGGTGCCATACGATACGGTGCCTTAGAAATTGGTTCGGCATCTGGAATAAGGTCAATGGTAAACTCCACTTCGCGATCTGGTGGGAGTCCAGGTAACTCCTTAGGAAAGACGTCTGGGAATTCAGAAACAATTGGATAATCAGATATACTTGGCACATCAGATGTTATAGCCTTCACCGAAACTAGGAATCCCGCACACCCATGCGATAGAAATTTTTGAGCCTTGAGTGCAGAGATGATTTTCAGAGATTTGCGGGGCTGGGTCCCCTGATAGGTAAGTTCAGGACGAAGAGGATCACCAAAAAGAACACGACGAGTCTGACATTCGATCGTTACGCGGTGTCGTGATAGCCAATCCATACCGAGAATGATATCGAAGTCTCGCATTTGCATAGGAAGTAAATCCTCATAATAGATAGTGGACATAATTCGGATTGGACAATCTTTATAAACATATGATATAATAGCAGAGTCACCTAAGGGAATAGTAATCCTCAAAGTATCGTCTAAAGCAGTAGGTGCAATCATCAAGTACTTAGCAAATAACAGAGACACAACAGAATGCGTAGCACCGGTATCAAATAAAACACAGATATCACGTTCGCCCAAACAGAGAGTACCAGAAACCGTACCTGGGGCATTAGCTGCATCATTAGCTGTAAGAGCAAAAACTCGACCACCTGCTGTAGACCTAGAAGGTTTCTTCCCATTATCATTCTCTGGACAATCCTTAATCTTGTGTCCAGAATGTCCGCATTTGAAACATAATCCTTCGGCAAAACGACATACTCCCTTATGAGGTTTCCCGCAAGTGGCGCATGGAGGAGTAGTGTCACGACCTTGCGGTGGGTGCTGATTTAATGGTTGAGCATGAGTAGGGGCCGGTTGTATCTGATTATTAGCTGCCTTTGGATTCTGATTTCGGTTCTGATCGCGATTCTTCCGGCTACGAGTATGATAGGTGTTGTTTCGATCAGATTTGTTTCGACGATCTCGAGGTGGTGAAGACTGATTTTTGTTTGTCTAGGAAGAAGACTGATCATAGTTACCATCCCTGGGCCGTTTACGACTATCATCAGAGGACTTATTCCTGTCCTTCTTATCATTCGCCAAGTTCTTAACCGCATCCACCACTTCATTAATATCCCTGAACTGAAGATTCAAGATAAACTTCCTGTCTCGCTCACATACTGCCCACTTAAAGTTCTCAATGTGTTCCTCACGTGTTCCTGCAGCTGTACCGAGGAAGCTCACCAACCTAACGAACCGTGTCTTGAAATCATTTATGGACTCATCATTCCTCTGTCTTATATGAGCAAATTCTCGACGATATTCAGAGCGGTCAGCAGCGGTGAAGTACTGTTCATAAAATAGTGCCCTAAAGTCATTCCATGGAAGTGTAGCCGCGTAAGCACTCCCACCTCTAGCTGCTTTCAGAGTTTCCCACCAACGAAGGGCATTGATGTTAGTCCAATGTGTCGTCATTATTGTTCTTAATTTGCTATGTTTAGTTATAATAATGATTGGATTACGTTGCATTTTCACGAGTTTTCATGTTTTGAGGTACCATGAGCTTAACGAGCTAAAAATGTAGTTTTTATGAAGAACTGGAAGCTGCTGGTACAGGGATCGAGAATCGAGCGGGAACGAGTGAAGACTTAGAAGAAATTGAAGAAAGTTCCTGAGATCCAGATCTGGGCGGTACGCCCAGAATTGAAGAAACCAGGGCGGTACGCCCTAAAGTTTAGAGAAGCGGCCGAGTTTTACAATTCGGGCGGTACGCCCAGAATCCCACATTTTGGGGCGGTACGCCCCGAATTGGTCGTCAGAAGATTTTTCTAGGGTTTAGTATTTAAACTTGTTTGTAAAGTTATTAGACTTATCTTTCATTATTGTGCGACCAGAGCTTGAGGATTTTCGACTTTTCCACCATTGTTGAGGATCTTGAAGTCTTGCAATCATTCGGTACATTACTTTTATGCAATCTTTCATTATAATCATGTTTTCATTATTAGCCATGTCCGGCTAATCACCACTAACTGCTTTTGGTGATTGGTTGGCGGAATCGTTCTATGACTAATCAATTGTTAAACTAGTTGTTCCGGAATACTTGCTACCGTTGAACACCCGCATGCTAAATTGTTTAATCTAACTAGTAACTTAGGGTTTTAGTGGTCCACTGTTTATTGATCTAGCACTTTCTTGCGGCAGGACTAAGCAGCCCATTAGGAAATTAGGTTATTAGGTCAAGGAAGCAATTGGGGGGCATGTCTATGTGTCACTAGTTAGTAATTAGGTTTGTTTAGATCGGTAGCCAACCAGGATCCAGAAGTGGTTAGATTTGTCGCATTTGATAATTCAAGTAATTTCCTAGTTTAAAGTTAGTTAATTTGTTAGTTAATTCATCCCAACAATTCAAAACAGCCAAGTGGCAATTTTAGGTAATTTTAGGTAATCAGTAATTTTAGTTAACTTAGTTAGTCAATTAATCAATTTCCACATATTCCCTTGGTTCGATACCCTAACTTCCACTACCACAAAATCAATCTAAGTTGGGGATTTGAAACGGCCTGACAAACCGTTATCAGGCATCATCCTCTAGTTTGTATGTTGCCAATCTGACTTTGAATACATCATCTACCCCAAGTACTTCAAATAGTTTTTCGATGTGAGCAATCCAGTTCTGGGCCTCGACAGGGGTCGTAGCAGTACTAAACGAGTTAGGCCTTTGCTTCTGAAAGCGCTCCAGCCAAACATGAATACCAACGGGAGGTGGTGGGTTGCCATCTCCCCCGTTACCACCGTTCCCACCATTTCCATCATCTCCACCATTACCACCATTTCTGTCATCTCCACCATTACCACCATTGCCGTCATCTCCACCATTACCACCGTTTCCACCGTCTCCACCGTTTCCACCATTCCCACCATTACCACCGTTGCCACCAGCTCCGCCAGGATTTTGTTGTAACTGCTGAATCAAATTTGGAATCATTGCGGTAATCGCAGCATTGACGGCATTAGCAATTAAAGTCTCTAAAGGAGGGTCATTTGCATTGTTCTTACGAGTACTTCTTTTAGGAGGCATCTGAAACGAAGGTGTACTTATGAGCAGACAAATATAAAGGAGAGCAAAACTAAAGGACACAGATAGGTGAACGGTGAAATCCTAACCCAACATCTACCCATTACCTCACAGGTTAAATTATTAGGGTTTAAGTTTTCTACAAGAAAGAGCCTTGGCTCTGATACCATAATTGTAACACCCCAACCCGTAACGGCTGAGATATCACTATTACAGATATCAAATCAAAGCGTCCTTCATAATTATAGCAAAGTCCAAAGTCTTAAAGGAACCAACAACCAAAACAAACCAAAAGTTCAAGGGAAATCCTAATTAATGTTTTATTTATTTAAATTGCTGAAATAAACTGAAGTCTTGATGCCACTCGCTCTCATCCCTAAGCCCCCAGATTTTCCTGATTACCTGGAATAAGA
Source organism: Deinandra increscens subsp. villosa (assembly GCA_039602395.1). Lineage (NCBI taxonomy): Eukaryota > Viridiplantae > Streptophyta > Magnoliopsida > Asterales > Asteraceae > Deinandra > Deinandra increscens. The sequence continues at coordinate 12,732 of JBCNJP010001748.1, read as the reverse complement.
ACATAGCAAACACAAAAGAAAAATACGGCTGAGCCAAAAGTTTCTCAGTAACGGAGAAACAATAGTAAACGAATAAGGACCATAAGCGGAAACAATTTCCAAACGAGACATGTGACGGAACAAAACTGAACAGAACATATACTGAACTTATCGGAACATATAACCGAATACATATCAAATCTACACGACAATTAATCAAGAAAATAGTCGTGTAACATATAAGGGAGTACCCAAAGAGCCAGAACAGAGGTGTACATAGCTAGCTAGGCTAATGTACGAGTAGAGATGGCGTGTGTGGCGTACACACGTTACCCCATCCCCCATATAACATATAACGTATAACGTATAACTGAACTAGGATCGATCCATACGCCTCTAGTGGCCTAAGTACTACACAAGCCCCTAATAGAGACGCCGTGAGTATTATTAAGCACCTCACAAAAATGCCTCGTCATTTACGCCCATATGACGGATCAGAAATGCTCGGGTACAGAGTAACAAACATATAAGGCAAAATACTGAAAGTAACTAGCCTATGGGAACATGCAATAATGAGTACAAGTCTAATAAGTATATTGCAATGCTACAAAGATTAGGCTACTTAAATCTGAACATATCACATATTAACTTTTACAGTACAAAACTAATATCAAACAAATCAAGCGGACCAAAACGTGTCAAATGCCGAAGGCCAAAGGGGTCGTAACCCGGAATAGAGAAAAAGATACTAAAAGTACAAAGGGTCGGAATCCGTACCTTAGACAATTAAGCAAGAAGCAAAGCAATGGGTAGGGTCACCTCTATTAATTACTTGAGCCTATAATATATTTATAATAACAACCAAATTACTAAAGTTCACTTTTATAACCCAACTTTGTCATTATTCGAGTCCCGACGACAAGTGGTTGAGGGTTACATACAACCCGTTGAAAAGTTGCTAACACTATATATTTTTAGTAGCGACATAAGAAAATACACAGCTCCTTATATACGTCATAAAATACTTAATTGATTAACCTAAAGACCTACCTATTCAAGAGGTTTACATGCTCTCGACCTTCATATGATTGGTTACTTTAGTAGCATGGTAGACTATCTGTTATATTAATTTGATATACATGAACCATGTTAAAAATCAATAGTTTACATCTTCAGGTTCATAGATTAATTCATAAATAATTAAACATAAGTTGCAATCCCTTTTAACATGTGCCTGCATGTTAAACCCAAACCCCATATCCATTCTAACAGCAGAACCCGATGATCAATTTATATGGTTCTATCCAAATTAAATACAACTTGTAAATTATCCATACCTACTAATTATTCACTGGTTTGACCACGTACGTGGATTGGAGTATGAGGGTTAACCTAGCAAATTAATTAAAAGGAGGCACTGGACATGAATCCGGCGTGTACGGTTTTAGTCGTCGGAACAATCGAGGTCACATGAACAGATTTACCAAAACGTGGATTGAATGGGATAATTAGAGCTTACCTCAGTCGCGGAACATAAACAAATCGGAATGAAGAATACGAATAGCTTAAACAACTGTGTTTCGGTGAAACTCGATCGAAGACGGCCGTGTAAGACAACTATGCATGTGGTAAAAAAAATTAGCAGACTTTAAACATACGGCTCAACAAAGAAGGACAACCCAAGATTGGTTTTAGTACCTGGATTGGGAATGGATCTTACAACTTGCAGCAGCAGCGGGGCTGATTCGAGGGTGTTCGCGGTGCTAGTCTTCAGTCGATCCGTTAATAAAATCGAGGGCTAATCAGTGATTAATTCTAACACATACACACCGAACAACAACGATTAACAGTGAACATATTTGTTACCTCCACTTGAGAAGTCAAATGGTGATGAACCAGACGCGGTTGAACGGTAAGCTACGACAGCTGGGTAGCGTTCCACGATCCAGTTGGTGCCTTCGTCACTTGCAGATGAAGGTGTAGCGCAGTGGCAGAACTCGTACGGTAGCAACAGTAGCACCTACAGAGAAGTCGTTTTGTGGTGGTGGGTTATGGTGTCGCTGAAGATTCACGAGGGTTGCGGAGAGAGATCGAGAGTGAATATGAGGGGATTATATGGTGGTAGATAGCCATGGAAGGCGCCGATTTCTCGGTTGTTTGTTATGGATGGAGATAGGCTCCAATTGAACGACGATGGAGGAACAGATCTAGTTGTTTTCAGTTTTGACTTTGAAGTCAAAATCTCACTTGTATATCTGATTTTTTTTTTCGTGAGCCAGGGGAGGATTACCATATATATATATAATTCTTTTCTTCTTTATTTTTTTTCAACAAATTTTCTTCTTTATAGTATTTATTATTATTTTTACTTTCTTCTTATTTATTATTATTCTTGAATGTTAAATTTTCGGGTATTACAATTCTACCCCCCTTAAAATAAATTTCGACCCAGAAATTTGCTAGGTACGGAACATGACTTCAACCATTCAAAACACATACTTTCAGAACATAACGGAAAAACATATACTTAAAGGTCAAAATCAAAATAAAACGTGCCAAATGCAATATGCTGAAGATGGGATCCTAGGACATGAACAGATTAGGATATTGAGAACGAATTGAATCTTCCATTTCCCAAGTAGCTTCGCGTGCAGAATGATTCCTCCATAGAACCTTAACGAAAGGAATAGTCTTGCGACGCATAACACGTTCTTGTCGATCCAGAATAGCTTCAGGTTCTTCTTCGGGAGATAATTCTTCGCGAATAAGATGGAGCGGATAGTTCACGACATGAAGCGGATGATAATTATATCCTCTTAAAAGAGATACGTGAAACACGTTATGCACATGGGAAAGTTGAGGTGGTAAGGCTAAACGATATGAAGATTCTCCAACCCTATCGAGGATTTCAAATGGTCCAATGAACCTAGGGCTGAGTTTTCCCTTAATACCAAAACGACGAACGCCTCGACAAGGCGAGACTTTCAGAAATACACGGTCACACTCATTAAACTCTAATTCACGACGATGTCGATCTGCGTAACTCTTTTGTCTACTTTGTGCTTCTTTTAGTTTTTCCCGGGCAACACTGACTTTTTCATTTGTAATCTGAACTAGCTCGGGTCCTTCAATCATCCTTTCACCAACCTCTTCCCAATATATGGGTGCTCTACACTTACGTCCATATAGTAACTCGAACGGTGCCATATCAATACTAGCTTGCCAACTATTGTTGTAAGCAAATTCAACCAAGCAGAGATACTCGTCCCAGTTCCCTGTCCACTCTAAGGCACAAGCTCGTAGCATGTCCTCGAGTGTTTGAATAGTGCGCTCTGACTGGCCGTCAGTCTGAGGATGAAAAGCAGTACTAAACTTCAGCATAGTGCCCCATGCTGCTTGAAAACCTTTCCAAAAACGAGAAGTAAAACGTGGGTCTCGATTTGACACAATAGAAGACGGGGTACCATGAAGCCTTATGATCTCCTCAGTAAATACCTCAGACAATTTACTAACTGAAAATCCCTCTTGAATCGGAAGGAAGTGAGCAGACTTCGTTAACCTATCGACAACAACCCATATAGCATCATTTCTTTTGAAAGTTTTTGGTAACCCTGTTACAAAATCCATAGATATTTCATCCCATTTCCATACCGAAATAGGTAGCGGCTGAAGCAAGCCACTAACTCTCTGATGCTCGATCTTAACCTGCTGACAAGTAAGACATCTACTAACATACCTAGCCACATCCTCCTTCATTCCACTCCACCAAAAGTGCTGACGAAGGTCCCGATACATCTTTGTAGATCTTGGGTGTATAGAAAATGGCGAGCTGTGCGCCTCAGCTAATAACGATTCCCGAAGAGTGGAATCATTTGGCACACACAACCGTTTTCCACACCAAACTACTCCATGTTCATCAACCCTGAATTCTGATTGTTTACCAACTTCAAGATTTTGCAAGATAGCCCAAAGCTCACCGTCATATTGTTGTGCATCTTTAATCCGAGAGATCAGGTCAGGCTCTATCTGAAATTTAGCAAGATACCCGCCAGTCCCGCCAATATGAAGACTAATACCCAATTGATTTAGATCGAAAATTATTTGAGGCTGTAAACGAAACGAAGCTATCGATCCCGAATTCTTTCGGCTAAGAGCATCAGCTACTACGTTAGCCTTCCTTGGATGATACTGAAAATTGGCATCGTAATCTTTCAATAACTCTAACCACCTTCTTTGTCTCATGTTCAATTCCTTTTGTGTGAAGATATATTTCAAACTCTTGTGATCAGTGAAGATGTCACAAGTCTCTCCATATAAGTAGTGGCGCCAGATCTTCAACGCAAAAATAACGGCAGCGAGTTCGAGGTCATGAGTCGGATAATTAACCTCGTATGGTTTTAGCTGTCGAGAGGCGTAAGCAATAACCTTTCCATGCTGCATAAATACGCATCCAAGCCCTTTTTTAGAAGCATCGCTATAAATCTGGTATCCACCTGTGCCCGATGGGAGTGTCAGAATAGGGGCAGAAACCAGTCTCTTCTTCAATTCCTCAAAACTCTTCTCTCTGTCCTCATTCCAAGAGAATTTAACCCCGTTCCTCAATAACTGCGTGAGGGGTAGGGAAATGATAGAAAATCCCTCTACAAATCTACGATAATAACCGGCAAGGCCAAGGAAGCTTCGAACCTCGGAGGCAGATGTAGGTCTAGGCCATTTAGTGATCGCCTCAACCTTAGCTGGATCCATAGTAATACCGTCTGCAGAAACAACGTGACCGAGAAAAGCTACTTGGCTTAGCCAGAATTCGCATTTTGAGAATTTAGCATAAAGCTTCTTCTGACGTAGAGTCTCGAGCACAATACGAAGATTGTTTTCATGTTCCTCTTTACTCCGAGAATAAACAAAAATGTCATCGATAAAAAATATAACAAACTTATCCAGAAAATCATGAAAAATCCGGTTCATCAGGTCCATAAAAATGGCCGAGGCATTGGTTAGCCCAAACGGCATAACCAAAAACTCATAGTGACCATACCGAGTGCGAAATGCTGATTTCGAAACATCAGAATCTTTGATCTTTAGTTGGTGATATCCAGACCTCAGATCAATCTTGGAAAAACACTTTGCGCCCTGAAGCTGATCGAATTAGTCGTCAATACGAGGTAGCGGATAACGATTTCGGATGGTGATTTTATTTAACTCGCGATAATCGATGCAGAGTCTCATAGAACCGTCTTTCTTTTTCACGAACAAGACCGGCGCGCCCCATGGTGAGACACTCGGTCTAATAAATCCGAGCTCCATTAACTCCTGTAATTGCTCCTTGAGTTCCTTAAGTTATAGGTGCCATACGATACGGTGCCTTAGAAATTGGTTCGGCATCTGGAATAAGGTCAATGGTAAACTCCACTTCGCGATCTGGTGGGAGTCCAGGTAACTCCTTAGGAAAGACGTCTGGGAATTCAGAAACAATTGGATAATCAGATATACTTGGCACATCAGATGTTATAGCCTTCACCGAAACTAGGAATCCCGCACACCCATGCGATAGAAAATTTTGAGCCTTGAGTGCAGAGATGATTTTTAGAGATTTGCGGGGCTGGGTCCCCTGATAGGTAAGTTCAGGACGAAGAGGATCACCAAAAAGAACACGACGAGTCTGACATTCGATCGTTACGCGGTGTCGTGATAGCCAATCCATACCGAGAATGATATCGAAGTCTCGCATTTGCATAGGAAGTAAATCCGCATAATAGATAGTGGACATAATTCGGATTAGACAATCTTTATAAACATATGATATAATAGCAGAGTCACCTAAGGGAATAGTAATCCTCAAAGTATCGTCTAAAGCAGTAGGTGCAATCATCAAGTACTTAGCAAATAACAGAGACACAACAGAATGCGTAGCACCGGTATCAAATAAAACACAGATATCACGTTCGCCCAAACAGAGAGTACCAGAAACCGTACCTGATTTTTTTTCTGATTTTTTTTTCTTTCGTGAGCCAGGGGAGGATTACCATATATTATATATATATCATTTATAGAATCCTACCTGTACACAGTGGGAGCACTGTTCATACCACGCTGGTATGCTCAGGTGCTGCCACGTGGCACAGGTTTTTCTTTTAATTTTTTTTCTTTTTCAGCTGACCTTTCTGTATTTGTATTAAACATTTTGGTTATTTGTAACTATTTGTCTTGGTGTGCAGTGGTAAGGTGTTAGTTTTTGTACAGCCTTACCAGGGATCGAATCTTCTGGATGACTTTTTTTTTCTTTTTTATGTTACATACACGTGTAACTTAAATGGCTTTCTTACTCAGCAATCCACCTAAAACCTAAACCATGTGCTCCTCCTGTTTTCATATATGTTTCTCTTCTCTAACCATGTGCTCCTCCTCCTGATTTCATATATGTTTCTCTTTTATTTATCTTTCTTTTACATAGAGAGAGAGATAACCGGCGCCATCGTGATGTTACCTTTCCTTGCCGGCGGCCGATTCTTTGTTCATCTTCTCCGACGCGTTTCATCCCCTCCGATTGCGTTTGAGAACCCGGCCGATTGAGAACCCGACTGTTGCCCTTCATCATCATCTGTTTCTGTATCTCTAGATCTGAAGGATCTGGATCTCTCAAGGGCCTTTTCGCTTACTAAATGGTCCGATGGTGATGTTGTAGGCGACGGTTGTCGGTTTTCTTCACTGGATTTGAAAGATCCTCGCCGTCGGGTGCGTTGTCGGAATATTGAACGGATCGGTGTAGGTGGGTGGTTGGTGCCGTCGACGAGGTCTGGTCGGCCGGTTCTTTTTCCGGCACTTCGATTGGGTTTTTTTTGGGTTTTTTGCCCATCGATGGTCGTCCATTGAGAGAGGGAATTAAGGTTGTTGAGTTTCCGATGTGGCTTTCTCCGGTGATCTGTGGTGACGTTTTGGTTGTTGCTTCGTTTTTTACGGTTCGATTTTTTCCCGATAGACCGTCAATGTTTTTGACGATTTGGGGTATTTTCACAAGTCATGTGAGTTTGTTAAATCATATAGTTGTCTTCAATATTGTGTTTGCAATCATGCAGGTAATTGGAACAAATATAGACAAGGATAGAATTCCTGGCATTGATATTAGCTTGAATGATGGTGACACATGGATGTTTGCGGGGCATGAGGTGCATGTTATTGCAACCCCAGGCCACACTAAAGGTTTCCCATATTCTGATACACGTTAGGGGCTTATGGCATACAACTGATTTGGTTTCCATTTTAGAAGATTTGTTGTGTTCTTTGGCTATGATGAACCTTTTGGTTTTGAGCTAATCAGATGGTTGTTGGTTACCTTTGCTACTGCTGTGATGTTTGTAAGCTGAGCCCTCATTTTAGATTAAACTTATTTTGCACCAACGATCTAAATCTAATCGGATTCATCTCAGATTGTTAAAAAGATGCGTAAGTTATTGGTGTGTCTTCTGGTCTATACATTTGAATTGCATCTCAATTTGGGGGTTTGTTTAAAGAACAAGTTTCTATCAAACATGTTGCTGTTGTGGATTACCTTTCTGGCTATGATGTTTTCCGGATGATTGGTAAGGCGTTAAACGCAACCTCATTCTGATCTGAGCCATATATAAATTTAATCTTCTATGTATTTTTTATGATCGTGAGTTTTTTTTTTGGTTCTCTTTTAGTTCTCAGATAGAAAGATGGTGGTTTCTCATCGTAGACTTACCATAACAGCTTTATTTCAAATTAAAACGTTTTATTACTTTATACAATCATTATTTTTCTTTTATACAGTTAAAAAAATTATAGTATTTCTATAATTAAAGTGAAAAATAAATGTTTACATACAACCATGTGTGTGTTTATTACATATTTTTTTACATATTCAAAAAATATATATTTTTAAAGGTCTCATTTTCATTTTAATGAAATGTCGGCGGATGATCGTCTTCTTGAGTTATCATTTACAAAAAGCATGAGATGATGATTTTCTACGGTTATTATTTTGATCTCATCGACTTTATGTGGTGGATGGTTTTTAAGACTAGACGAGGCTATGATGAATACTTTCATGTTTTTGTCACAGGAAACTTTGAAGTTGTATGGTTGTTGGCATGAGAGTGTTGCTATTGCATTAAGTTGAGGATAAAAATTGATTAGCCATTTCAATTGCATATGTTTATTGTTATGAGTTACGTCATTTACACTTGATACATACTTATTTGTATGATTTATCTAATTGTAAACTTCGATTGTTTGATGTGTACTTTACGTCATTATCTAAGAGGTTAACTAACAGAAATTTTATTCATATCTCATAATGTACGTACTATATATCAAGGTACATATTTTTTTTTATCAAAGAAATTTAGATCACCTTGAACAGTTTGATTATATCGTAATCTTATTAGCTGTGTCACCGCCCATTTGAGAAAATTGAAATATGGTTCGACAACTTTCTGTTTATTATAATCGGATTCTGAAACTATTTCCTCTCTCAACGCACGAACTAAACATCGAAATAAACTTCTCGCCCGCGGCAAAGCGCGGGTCGAAGTTCTTGTATATATAATTCTTTTCTTCTTTATTTTTTTTCAACAAATTTTCTTCTTTATAGTATTTATTATTATTTTTACTTTCTTCTTATTTATTATTATTCTTGAATGTTAAATTTTCGGGTATTACAGGGACGTGTTCGGGCCCGTTTGACGTCATGATCCTTTTTACCCGGTATAACCTTCCCAGATTGTTCTAGGGGATTGTATAGGATCGATATTGGTTTCCTGTGTCCATGATGCGCTGGGCCATAATCACGAGTAAATTTGCGAGAAACCAAGGCCAAGGGACTATTTCATCGTGTACAGTGCCAGGGAGGGCTTGGTTATATGAAACCTATATAATTTTGGTAGCTCGCAACAATTTTTGGCAACCGGCCCTGTGAGACCCCATGCCCTCCCCTATATATACATTCCGCGTAAACAGCAAAGTGACAGGAACAGACATTAAATATTTTCAAGAATCATAATTTTTTAGGCCAAGCACATCTTCAAGCCAAAATCACGAGTCGGTGTGTTAGATCACTGGTCGCTGGGCCAAAATCACGACACTATGTGCGACATCGCTGATCGTTGTGCCTAAAATCACGAGTCGGTGTGCGAGAAACCAAGGCAAGGGGCTTTTTCATTCTTAACCATGACTGGGTGTAACACACTTAGCTTATTACCAGTTTTTCTCTCAGATAGACGTATCATCCCCGTCCCATTGTATGATCATAAACATACTGTGCTCGAACCTCTTTTGCACTCTTTGACACAACCTTTCCAACAGAACAGTAGGATATATAATTATAATCTCATTAATTAACATCTAGCCTAATTGATGAAATCTGCAGTTTGAATTGAATAAAAACCTTGAATTCTTCACATTTTGTATATGCTACAAATCTGTCCCAGTCTTCTTTTTTCACAATAGCGCGATACATTCTCAAGCACGATGGGTTTTGCTAGGTTGGGACGAATGTGTTTCTCGAACATCTTTCTTCTAAAACTCCTTAGCAACCCACCAAGCTGTACCATTATAGGACCCCTTCGACAGTCATCAATTTTGAATAATTGCTGAAAAAATAACAAATGACAACATGATTTTTTAGTCACATATATGGAATTCAATAACTTAACAAACTTAATATGAGAAAATGTTTAATCTGTTTCATAACCTGAATCCCTGCCCACATCTTGTTCTTGTCCTCTTTTGGCACCTTCCTCCATTCTAGATACCTCAATCCAACCTTTGACCTTGCATTGTCTCCCATAAAACTCGAAAATTTTGGTCTATGCTCCCCGTCAATCCTTCCCAGCGCATCAAATGTTAGTGGCCATTTTCCCCACCATTTTTCTCAAATTTGGCACGCCACTTTGCCAACCGCGTCAACCCCATCTTGTTTGCTTGGGGAGCAGAGGTTGTAGCTTCCTCATAAACACTTTTAACGGTCAAAAATTGAAAGGTTGAAAATTGAAGGGTGAATGATCTGTATAACTTGCGTGTTTTTATGAGATAAACATCGAAAGTGCAAAGAAATATTTAAGAACCCGGACACGTCCCGGTTACAGATTGTGACCGATGACTCTAATTTTATCAAATACCTCTTTTTGTGACTTGATAACTTTTCATTGAGATCATCATATTCATAAGTTTGTAACTTCCTGATCTCACATTCTGCAAACAATTCTTGAAGAACACTTTCTCTCTTCTGCTTATAGATCTCAACATCCTTAGTTAATACTTCATTCTTGTCTCTGTACAGAACATTCTCATCTTGAAGCATAGAGATCTTATTTTGAAGCTTTTCAACAGTAACAGCAGTTGTAGCAATAAGAGCAGTAGCTTCCTCATACTTTTGCTGAACTGGATAACTTTTCTCAAATAAATTTTCAAAATCTTGAGCTGCATCTAAAGCTTCACCTTTAGCCTTTGCACATTCTTCAGTCAATTGAGACTTTTCTTTTAAAATATCCTCATGAATATGAACTAATGCATAATACTTCTTTTGAAAATCTTCTAACTCTTACTTGAGCACCACAATCTCTTCAGTTGATAGTTGACAACGTTGTTCAAAACTGGCAACCGTCTGGAGCAATTTCTTACATTTAAGACATTCAAACTCGTCAACTTTTGAACTGGTAGAAACTTTAGGTAATTCTTCTTGAACCAAAGATATACTTGAATATGAATCAGAATCAGTTAGAAAGCTATCATCATCAGCATGTTGAGCAATTAAAGCAACTGAGATTGGAGTATGATTCTTTTTAACTGCTGAATCTGCATTCCAAGCAAATTCATTTGAATGCACAAATGTATTAGTCCAATCATGAGCAAAAGTAGCAGATTTCTTCTCAACCTTTTCAGCTTCATTTGATGGATGAAAAACTAAATGGGCATGTTGACCAGTCTTGAATTTACTTTCCGTAGAACTTGGACATTGATGTGTTGCAAACACATCCTATTTTCCTTAGTCTTTTGTTAGGTTATTTGAGTCAGTTTGAGTTGGTTTTCATTAGTTTTAGTTATTTTTAGTTAAGTTTGAGTCTTAGTGTCCTTTTTATGTTTTCTTTTGAGTTTTGCAGTTTTGATAGAATCCCGAGGTAAAAGAAGAAGTTAGAAGAAAGTGAAAAGAAGGAGCTGCACAAGCAGTCCCAGGCGTATCGCCTGGGACCTTAGGAATTGCAAGCGATACGCGCGGAAAAGGGCAAGTCAACGAAGTTCAAAGTCGGTTTGACCGACTAGTTTGTCGCGACACGAGATCCAGGCGTATCGCCTAGATAGAACATACCTCCAAGCGATACGCTTGGAGGTCCAAAACCCGCAGAAAAAGGAATTTCGATATAAAATCAGATTTAGGGTTTCAATTCGTCATTCTTCGACTCCTGGGATACATGGTGACCAAAAGAGGAATTGAGGCAAGTCCAGAACAGATCAGGGCAATTGCCAACCTGAAATCACCAACCAGCACCAAGGAAGTTCAAAGACTTACAGGTAGAATCGCTGCCCTTAACAGATTTATATCGAAATCCTCGGAAAGATGCAGGGAATTTTATGATATCCTGAGGAAAAACAAGAAATTCGAATGGAAGGAGCAACATGAGAAAGCTTTCCAGGATTTGAAGGAATACTTATCCACGGCACCCTTGTTAATGAAGCCTAATCCAGGGGAACCCCTGTCCCTGTATTTGGCGGTGTCTAGAAACACGGTAAGCGCAGTCCTGACCAAGGATGCAGAAGGTCAGCAACACCCTATATATTATGTAAGTAAGAGTTTGCTTGATGCTGAATCCAGGTACTCGCACCTTGAAAAACTTATATTAGCCCTATGTATGGCTTCTACTAAACTTAGACATTATTTCGAAACTCATACAATTCATGTTAGAACTAACTACCCTATAAAGTCTGTTTTGCGAAAACCAGAAATGTCAGGTCGAATGGCTAAGTGGTCGGTGAAGCTCAGTGCATATGATCTGATCTACGAGGCCAGAACAGCTATAAAATCTCAGGCTCTAGCTGATTTTGTGGCTGATTTCAGTACCGACATACAACAAGAAGCAGACCATGAATTGCACCAGCTTCAACAAGAAGAAAATTCAGGGTGCTGGACCTTGTTCACTGATGGAGCATCAAATATCAGGGGGACAGGCCTTGGAATAGTACTGAAATCGCCACAGGGGGACATGATACCCCAGGCTGTTAGATGTGGATTTCAAGCAACTAACAATGAAGCCGAGTATGAAGCCCTAATTGCTGGGTTACACCTAGCATTACACCTGGGAATTCAACACATTCAGGTATATGTAGACTCTCTTCTTTTAACTAACCATTTTAATGGCTCTTATGCAGCTAAGGGAGAGAAATTAGTCAAGTACTTGGAAGTGGTAAAACGAATGTCCCAGGATTTTCAAAATTTTAACATTCAACAAGTTCCAAGGGAAGAGAATGCTGAAGCAGATGCACTAGCAAACTTAGGTTCAGCATTCAAAGCACTTGAAGATACTCATATTCCTATTATTCACATACTAACACCGGCCATAGACCAAGGTATGGATTCCCAGGATTCCGACATAGCAGGTGAGACCCTGGTGTCCAGTACCCAGGATTCTACTAAGGAGTCCTGGACTAGGCCGATTATTCAATATTTGCAGGATGGTACAATACCAGAAACCGAGAAAGACGCCCGTGCATTCAGGATAAGAGTAGCCAGGTATGTAATTA
>JBCNJP010001744.1:0-11000 GCA_039602395.1 Deinandra increscens subsp. villosa | reverse complement strand
GAGTGTAGCCTTGTAACTAACGACTTTGGGAAGCTTCGATGTACTTATTGGTATAGATTGGATATCTAAGCATCATGCTGAAATCGTATGCCAGGAGAAAGTGGTTCGAATTCCTTTTCTGAATGGAAAAATTCTGATGATTCGAGGTGAGCGAAGTGGATCTGTAGTTCGGATCATTTCATTTCTCAAGGTACATAAGTGTCTGCGAAAGGGTCACATAACTATCTTAGCTCACGTCTTCGAGAAGCCACTGGAAGAACCGCGTTTGGATGATATTCCCATCGTTCGTGATTTTCCTGACGTGTTTCCTTAATATCTGCCAGGTCTTCCTCCGCATAGGTAGATAGACTTTCAGATCGATTTGGCACTAGGATAATCGCCGATTCCTCATCGATTAGCCCTAAGCGAACTCCAAGAGCTGTACTCTCAGTTACAGGACCTGCTAGAGAAGGGTTTTATTAGACCTAGTGCGTCGCCATGGGAGCGCCTATTTTGTTTGTTAAGAAGAAAGATGGAACTTTTTGTTTGTGTATCGATTAACGTGAGTTGAATAAGGTTACTGTGAAGAATCGGTATCCTCTTTCGTGCATTGATGATTTGTTCGATCAACTTCAAGGTTCGAGTTATTATTCGAAGATCGACTTGAGATCCGGGTATCATCAACTACGAGTCCAAGATGAAGATATTGCAAAAACAACTTTCAGGACCAGGTATGGTCACTATGAGTTCTTGGTTATGCCATTTGTGTAAATCAATGTGCCTGTTGTTTTCATGGATTTAATGAATTGGGCCTGGAAGCCATATCTGGATCAGTTCGTCATAGTGTTTATCGACGATATTCTCATCCACTCTAAGATAAAAGAAGATCACATGAAGTATTTTCGTATCATTCTCGACTTGCTGAGAAAAGAGCAGTTGTATGCTAAATTCTCAAACTACGATTTTTGGATTAGGGAAGTGCAATTCCTGGTTCAGATCATGAATGAACCAAGGATTCAAGTCGATCCGTCAAAGATAGAATTGATTAAGAGTCGGCCTATACCAAAGACACCGACCGAAGTATGCCAATTCCTGGATCTGGCGGGCTATTACAGACGATTCATTGACGGATTCTCCTCAATCATGCAACCTTTGACAACATTAATGCATAAAGGCATTGTGTATAAATGGGATGTGAAACAGAATGCAGGGTTTCAGCTTTTGAAGCAAAAGCTTTGTAGTGCACCTATCCTTTCATTGCCAGAGGGAACCAACAGTTTCGTGGTATATTGTGATGCATCCATTTAAAGAATGGGATGTGTGTTAATGCAGCGCGATAAGGTTATCGCTTATGCATCAAGACAACTCCGGGATAATGAGAAGAACTATACAACTCATGATTAGGAGTTGGGAGCAGTGGTCTTTGTGTTGAAGACCTGGAGACATTACTTATACGGTACCAAGTGTACGATATACACCGATCACAAGAGTCTTCAGCATGTCTTTGACAAGAAAGAGTTGAACATGAGGCAACGCAGATAGGTGGAATTGTTCAATGATTATGAATGCGCTATCAAATATCATCCATGTACGGCTAATGTGGTAGCCGATGCCCCGAGCCGCAAAGAGACGAAGCCAAAGCGTGTTCGTGCTTTGCAAATGACAATCCACTCTTGTTTACATAATCAGATTCGAAATGCTCAGCTTGAAGCGCTGAAAGACAAGAACTTGGAATCTGAATCTTTCTACGGCTTAGATAAAAGTTTGAGATCCGATCAGACGGAGCTCGATACTTCGCTAGTAGGCTATGGGTGCCTCAGTATGGAAATTTAAGGCGCCTAATTATGGACGAGGCTCATAAGTATTGGTATTCTATACATCTAGGTTTGGAAAATATGTAAAATGATTTAAAGGCTGTTTATTGGTGGCCGAAGATGAAGAACAACATTGCCACTCATGAAATTGATGTTTAAGAATAATCAAAGGAGATTATACCTTGATTTCACACTAAATCCTTCCCATACTTCGGTAACAGCTTCTAGATGTCCTTGGTCATGACGAATAAGTGTTGCACGTGATGATCTATGACCAAAATTATGCTTAAACACATTAATTGTCAAATCAAGCATAATACACCTTAAATCAAGAGTTCTTACCTGGATTATGTACTTGATAGTCTCCAAACACCCCTGATGACCTTCAATCAACCATTCATGATCATCTACAACCATTTGACTCGCTGAGATGGGACGAACCATACTCAAAGTTATGATGATTATGGATACAAAGGGTTTAGGAGCTTAAAAATGCTTACTCTCACTTTCAATATTCAAAGAACAGCTTCCAGACACCTTAAGTAGTCCTTCGGGTCGACAAAAAGCAGGGAGAGCAAAAACCATGGGGAGTAAATTGAGCACGAGTGACCAAATGTACTAGAACACAGATTATATCGTTCATGGTCATTGCGGACTGTCGACGGGCTCTCTCTGGGTTTGATGGATCAGCAGATGTCATTAGAAAAAGACTCAGCCTAACCTGGCGGTGCCGCATTCGACCCAATGATGAAATGGGTATGTGGACCATCGGCGTCCAAAATAGGTCTGGATGGTCCCATTTGAGATTTTCTAACTTTAAATTGCTAAAATTTTCCCGTTTCAAATCGTAGTTTTCAAAGTGTCAAATGTGTGTAGGAATAACCAAGTGTAGAAATGCAGGTGAGATCTTAGATACTACCTAACATATACAAATTTGTAAGTGCACGTGTTTAAATGGGTCTAAGAGTCCCGTCATATCCAAACAATTCCAAGTGTTCCTGAGTTTAACTCTATTATGTGTTTACCAAAAATAGATGTGTGCTTGACAAAAATAACCAAGTAGACCTGACGATTCGTTGGTGATAATTTTATTAAGTTGTTGATCAAACATGGTTACAGTTAACATTCACATGTCATATACAAGAGCTTACATTCCAAATATAACAACATAAAGTCACGTATAATATATCACATGCACGGAAAGTCATAAATATAACAGGTAGTTTTCAATTTCAAGTACTCTAGCATGCTCCTAGGATTGATTTAAAGCATTAGAAAGTAGCATAAAAACCACCATATTAGGGTACGCATGATCGCTAAAGTTACTATTGTTAGAAAACTATGAACATGTTTCCAACTAAACATAGTAAATCAAATGTAACTGATATAATAGTAATTAATTGACATCCGTGTAGCATCAATAAAATTATCATGCAATCCATGTAACCATATAACATGTGAACCTACATTTGAATCTATAAAGATTCCTCATTTAGTAGGTTCTACAAATCATATAACTTTTACCAAGTTTTAGTATTCCAAACATTGTTATATGATCATTCTAAGGCTGTGTTTGGCATACTAGCTGATAAGCTAGCTGCTAGCTGATGACCTAGCTGATAAGCTAGCTGCTAGCTGATAGACTATAAGGTAGCTGATAAGCTAGCTGATAAAAAATAATGATTGGTAAAAACTAGCTGATAAACTAGCTGAAAAATGTAATCACATAAATGTACATGTATATAAATAAATTAAAGTTTAAAAACAAAATATTAGGGAAGGGTAAAACTAGAAATATTATAAAAGCTAGTTGAAACGCTACTCCAACTAGCTTTTCAAAAGGTAGCTTATAAGCTAGCTTTTTTACATTACCAAACGGGGCTTTTAAAAAAAAACTAGCTTTAAAAAAAATCCTCGTTTGGTAACGTCAAAAAGCTAGCTGATAAGCTAGCTTATGGCGTGCCAAACACGACCTAACATTCCTATGTTATCATCATCCATTGATCATGCACCAAACTTCATGTATAATAATTTTAGAATTAAAAAGTTTCCCTATTTAGTAAGTGATGCATGCGAGATATATATCCATTTACCTGCAAACATTACTTCTAAATTTATAACCTAAATTATCTTCAATGCATGCATATAGGAAAGCAGACGTAACGTACAACAGTATCTATAAAACTCAGGGTTGGCCTAAGGAGAAATTGTGTAATCATGACTAACTTAATAGGATTCACTAATATTTTGTCATAATTCTAAATGAACATAAACAACTTATAACTTAGAAGAAAAAAGTAATAGGGAAATATATATTATCTAAGACTGATCACCTAATTAGCATTACCTATGTCTGACAACTGTCTATCGTAACTCAACTGTTCATATGGATAAAGAAATCGCTACACATCTGAATCAACAGTTAAAATCAACAGCCATAATTGATTCCTGTGTTTTGTAATTGTGTTTTTATGATTTCAAAACGAAACATCTTTATTTACATTGTGTCTCATTTCAATTGATTGCCAAACCAGTTGTAAGATCCATTCCAGGAACTTACAAGTGGTGTCAGAGCAAATCTAGGTTGCTTTACTGGTTCTTGTGTGGTCAATTGAAAATTTTGGTAAAAAAAAACAAGTGGGTTTTTCATCAAAGGTCATTTGTTGAGTTTTCTGGTCTCAATTGCTTTCTAAAACATTCATATTTCTGGTTTGTTGAAAATGTTCCAGTTCGTCAAATGAGTTTTCTAGTTCGTTGGTTGAGTGTACGGTTTCGTTCGTTGAGTTTTCCGAATCGTCTAGTATATCTTCAAAGATTTTGGTTCGTTGACCTCCGGTTCGTTCCATATATCTTCAAGCCTTGTTCATGACAGTTATTTTTTAGTTCGTGACGGTTACTCCTCTGGTTCATGGAATCTTTTTCAATTCGTTGGAATTTTTTAGTTCGTTGCATTTCTAGGTTCGCTCATTGATTCATTGGAGTGATTTTCAGTTCGTTGACTAGGGTTTGAATTTCTGGTTCGTTTGACTGCTTTAGTTTGATGGACTTAACAAGTTTCAGTTCGTTGGAACATAATTTTACAAATTTCATAATGTATTATATTTAAGCATTTGTTTCTAGTCAAAGCTAGAAAGTGCCAAATTTGTTAAAACTTAAAGATTATTATAGTTGGACAACAAGTTTTAAAGCTTACATTCATAATATGGATAAAACGTTGTGGATTCTAATTATGGATGGATATAACTATCCAACTGATTTTAATGGACAGTTTAAGATGCTAAGACACTTTACTTCTAAAGAGAGGCATCACAATGATCGAAATGAAAAGGCAATTCAAGAATTATGGGAAATCCAAAACATTATGGGATACTCTAAAATTCAAATGCGAGGACCACATAGTTCAAATGTCTCAGAATTCAGAGTCAAAAATGGTTACTGAATGTGTAACTGATATTGAGTCTGGATCAAGCAATTGTGAGACAATCGATAAAGGGTGTGATGTTTTCACAGCAGAAATTCAAAAGGAAGTTTCTTCAGAGTGTGAAAAATGTGATGAGTTTGCTTCAATTAATACTGCATTGATCAAAGAAAAGGAGTTATTTCTTGAAGAATAAATAAAACAAAATCTGAATCGGAAAGTTCCAAACATAAGGAAAAAGAAGTTAATGACGATTTTAAAGCTCTTTTCAATAAAAGTTTTCCTTGGAAACAGCTCAGAAAGCAGTTGTCGAGCCTGCTAAGAAAATAATGGTATATCAAGAAGGTCATACAAAGCTAGTTAATGAAAATACCAAATTAAATGATCAAAATAATATTTTGAAGGAAGATGTTGCGAGTTACAAGCAGAAATTAGAAAAAGTTACTGAAGAAGTGTTGGGTCCCTAGAAGGGCTCTTTAACACTGTTGGCACAATTTGATTTAAACAAAATAAATAAGTTTCAGAAAGTAAATCAAATTGGAAGACATCAACTCATAAAAGGGTTATTCTGTATATCTCAAATGTAAATAATGGTTTACAAGAGTTTATAGTATAACTATGTATCAACATAAATAACTTTTCTATGGGAGTGATGTTGTAATTGCTTTAGAAGATATTGAATTGTATGCTTGATGTCTTAGTGGTAATAGGCACATGTAGCAAGTTGTATTTGAATAAGGTGGTTGAGGACGGTTGATGTTGGTGTGTGTCAGAGTATATAGAGATAAATTGACCATATTCAATTTATCTCTTTTTATCTTCAACTCCCTTCTTGATTAATGCCAAGTTGACATTCATTTTGCTTGTTCTTCACACAAAGATAGAAATTGTTCTTCTCGTAATATTTATCTTCTGATAATCCAGAACTCCTTCTGGACTCTTCTTTGAATACTGTTGATGCTTCCCATTAGAAGCTTTCTACAGAAATGAGGATTTCTGTAGATTTTAGTATGTACAGAACTACTTCGGAATTTCCGGAGTAGTTCTGTATGAATACAGAAATCATGCAGAAATCCGTAATTCATACAGACTTTCGTATCCTTTCTCTTCTAAGGATGTGTCTTATCTTTTCTTCTAATACTTGTACTGTTCTTGTGTTACAATTACATTGTGTTCTAACAATCTCCCCTTAAGTATTTGAAGAAAATAAATAAAAAGAGAAAGTAAAGTAAGCATAGATCATTCTCGTTGATCTTTTCAAGGAATATGAAAGAAGTCTTGTCTATCATAATTTAAGGATTTACAAGTCTTTTCTGATTTTTGCCCTACCAGTGAGTGAGTTAATTTCAAAGTTGTACTCTGTAGTACATTCTTCCAGTAGGGTTTTGAAGACAGTTCTTTCCTTTATCAGTGCATCAATTTCTGACTTGATGATTTCCTTGGTGCTGTTGTTGTTGGTCTTGCATTTCTCTAGAATGAATAGGAAGAATTCTAAGGCCAGATTTGTATACTTCTGTTTTTCTTTTAGCCTGAAGAACCTTCTTTCTTCAGAGAGATCTCTGAAGCATATACCAGAAATTGGGCTGAGAAATGTTGTACCGGATCCTCTCCATGAGACTTCAGGAGGGACAGTCTCATTTGGTTTTGTTAAGAACAGTAGAGGGATGTTGGATTCTTTTGCTAATTCGACATCCACCTGTGCTTGTCTTCTGAACATCCTTTTACCGGCTTCAGTTCCTTGGTATAAGGCAGTGCTTACCCTTTCTATTTTTGAGGGTTGATTTGAGAAGTACCTTATGAATGACACCAACTGTATTGGGTTAAATTGTTGTAGGTCTTTATCAGTGAATTCCCTGAAGCTTTCATCTTTTGTCTTCACTGTGTAACAGTTGAAGTGGTCTACCCAAAGGTGTTTTGTTAAAGGTTGTGCCTTGATTTTTATGAACTCAGTGATCGAAGGCATTGTGTAGTTTGGATCTTCCTCAACTGGTATTCCGGTCGACCTGTCAAAAGCTTTTCTTGATAGAGGGCTCATTGTGGGCCTGTCTTCTTCACTCTTGAGCAGTTTCTCTTGTAGTTCTCTGACTTCTTCCCAGATGACTTTTTGCATATTCTTCTTTTCAGAGTAATCGTCTTCAAAGGCTGATCCAGAAATGAAGGATCCAACTAATGAGGATGATTGTATTTGAGTCTGCTTAGCTGGGGTTTTCTTTGTTGTTCCGGTGGAGAGAGGTTGAGAGACAGTTGTTTTCTGGGCAGTTTTTGTTGGTGGCTTAGGAGAAGAAGGAGGTGGAGGAGGTGGCATTCCTTCATAAACTTGAGATGAAGGTTTGCACTTCTTTGAGTTCTTTCTCCTGAGTTGTTCTGTTTCATCTTCTTCTTCACTTGGATTACTGCTTTGAAGTCTTGTCTTCTTTATTGGAGGTTCAACAGAGATTGTGATTGGCTTTCTTTTCTCATCTGTTCCTTTTACTTTTTGTTTCCATTCTCTTTCCATCTTTCTCATATGATCTTCTTGAAAAGAGTGTTTGATCTCCAGGTTTGCAGAGATCAGTTGATTTCTTGTCAGTTTGCTTCTGACTGATCTTATTTCTTCTTGTGCCTTCTTTGCCTGATTTTTTCCTATATCTTCAAGAGTCTTTTTCTTGTTTAATAATTCTGTAGAGAAATTTTTAATGATTTGTTCATCATCACTTGTCTCTGCAGCTTGCAAATTTTGAAGACTTTTGCTGATGTCTTCTAAAATCTTGTTGGCTTCCTTGCTCAGTTCTTCTTTCCAGGTTTTCAGCTCATCTACTAGAGTGTTTAGCTGGTTGGTGTTCTGAGCTGTGTTTCTTTCCACCTTCATGAGCTTTTCTGAGTTTGAGTGCTTGAGTTTCCCTAGCTCATGAAGGTCAATTTTCTGATCCCTTTTGTAGTTGAATATTTTCTCTCTAATTGATTGAGAGAACTCTAAGAGATCAGATTTGAGTAGGATACTGGGTAAGCTTGGAGTTGGATCAACAGATGATCTTTCTCCTTCTAACATACCAGTGGACAACACATGTCCAGTAGTTTTACTAACAGTTTCTCTGTTGAGAGTTTTGTTAGTGCCTAGAATACCAGAAATATCTGATGTTCCTAGGTCTTCCACATTCATTGTCCTTATCCTGAATGATTCAGACTCATGTGTTGTTTGATAATTCTTTTCAGAATTCTCATGTGTTGAATCCTCAGGGAACCAATCCCTGTGGGTTCTTTCCAAGTTTCCTTGACTCATTGAGTCTCCACTTGTTGGTGCTTGCTGATGACTCTCAGAATCATCAAACAGGCTGGGCTTGGTGGCTATTTCAGGAATGTGGATCTGAGTGGGTGAGTTTGGTGGGCTAAGGTTGAAGTTTTTGTAGGCTGAGGTGGTGGATTTTGATGTAGGAGAGTCAGGTGAATTTCTGTTTAGATTGACTGATTCAGAAAAGTGAGATGTTTGTGGGCTGTGTTTTGGGGTTGGTTGTTCAGGTTCAGATGAATTCTGTTCTTGTAGTTCTATTCCTTCTTTGTATTTCATCAGAACAGGGGAACCATCTGGTATATTTAAAAGTAGTGACATAGGTACAGAGGATATAGAGTGAGTTGTACCTGATTCAAACTTTTTCAGAATTTTCAGAGTGGTTGACCTATGCTTAGCTCCCTTCATGGCCAACGATCCTTCCTGACATTTTTTGAAGATGAGTAGAGAAAGAAACCTCATAAATGGAATGTGGGCAGTTTCTTTCTTTTCCTTTTGTTTATCTTCAATTCTTTTCACTAGACTCCTCCACAGCATAGCTCCATAATCTAATTTTTTATTCTGAATTATAGCGACCATTATGGAGTATACTGATTCACTAGCCTGATCTGATGAGCCAACTTTAGCAGTTAGGCTATAGATGAGAATGTGCATCATCAGTTTCCACTTTCTCTCTAGCTGGTTGATGTTTATACCTAAGATTGTGGTAAAGCTTGTTCCTTTGTTCAAGGAATTGATGGTCTTGAGAATTTCTGATTTAGTTGGGGGATGAGCAGGGTCTTTTGGTACTCTGAGGTCAATAACTTTTCTGAAATCTTCTTCAGAAAACTGTAGAGTTGTTGTGGATCGATCTTCAGTTTCGATGAGTGCTTCAATCCATACCTTTTAAGTTA
The DNA here is from genome assembly GCA_039602395.1 of Deinandra increscens subsp. villosa. Lineage (NCBI taxonomy): Eukaryota > Viridiplantae > Streptophyta > Magnoliopsida > Asterales > Asteraceae > Deinandra > Deinandra increscens. Next base: position 1,631 of record JBCNJP010001744.1, on the reverse strand, counting down.
CAGTTTTAGTTTTTACTCTTATTGTTGACCAGACATTCATAAGAGCCTCTTTGGTGATTTCTTCATCTTTAGTGAGAGCTGTCATGAGAGGCGAATACCTCAATGCTTCTATGATGATCTAAACATCGCTTGAGTAAGCCGGTGGATTTAGATTTGCTCGCATATTGTTCTGCTCTATGTTGAATGTTTTGAATGGGGAGATTTGGGAGGATGAAGCCATTTTTTATTGTTTGAAGAAATGCTTTGCTTGGTGAGGATTGGGGTATTGTGAACGGTGTTTGATTTTGGGAATGAGTGAGGATTTTATAGTATGAGAGAGATTCTAGGGTTTTAACGGCTCTTTTTCACCGATTGGATTAACTGGGTGGTGAAACGGATGTCCGTTGGATCATTGATTTTCCTCGTAACTGAAAAAGTTATCGTTCCTATTTATTGGGAGCATTTGACGTCTTCATTGTCGGTTGGGATTTCTTGATGAAGAATTGTTTTGATCCCTATTTTTCTGGGTGAGATCAAATGTGTTTTCCTTTCAACAGTTCCAGTTTTTTTTCGAAACATTTCAGTGGTCCCCCCACCCCCTCTTTTTTTTTTAATTTATTCTAGCATTCAAGCTTCTGTACAGAACTACTGTCGGAATTTCCGGAGTTGTTCTGTATGACCAAAAAGTATTTTTTAAAGATACAGAATCACTAGAAGAAATGTTTTAGCTTAACAAAACTTTGAGCATTTCTTGAATTAATCCTAAAAGATCCAGTTCTAACAAATTTTCCAACAACTTCTTAACAAGATACCTAGTACAGAACTTATTTAAACTTTAAGTTTAAGTGAAAGCATGTAGTTCTACAGGTACAAGGTAAGATGATTCTGGTGGGTACAGGAGGATGTGCTCTGGCTTCAAGTTGGAGAGGAATGTTGTTATGAGAGATGGATCTCAGGTTCTCATCATCTTCCTCTATAATGTCATTTGGAAGTCCAGTAATATGGAGACCAAGAAACCTTTGGGAGGGTAGGAGTTGGGTGTGATATTCATGAGGAATTCCTTCCCATTGCTTGGCCTGGCAGATTATATTCGTCACAAAGCGAGGATACAGAATAACTCTCTCTTCTACGGGCAGATAGCAGTTCTTTTTCATGTTCTGTAGAAGATAGTGAGAGAAGTTCATGTTAAGGCCGTGAATCAGAGCATGCATGACCATTTGAGTTTCATGGTCAGCAAGATGATGATTATTGACCTTAGATGAGAAGCAAAGTTGAATTTGAGTGAAGAAGTACTGCCAGATGGGGGGAAGATTGAATCTATTGGCCTGTTCTTCGAGAAATTCTCCGTTGTACCCAACTATGATAATCTTCAAGTTTTAACAAATTTGGCACTTTCTAGCCCTGTTGAAGTGAGTGGCTCTATTTTTTTCATTCAGACTAAGGGCAACGCGAATGGAGTCCTCAGTGACTTCAAAGGTAAGATGATTCACTCGTGTTCTTATGGGGCTTCATGGTAGACTGGGGTCAGATCTTGCATTCACCCAAAATTCCCTCAGAAATTCGTATCTGAAGTGAGTGTTTTGAGTGAGTGCAAGGCCAATGGTGCAGGTTTGCAGAAACCTCATCATTCTGGTAAAGGTCAGCTGATGGTT
>JBCNJP010001740.1:0-12000 GCA_039602395.1 Deinandra increscens subsp. villosa | reverse complement strand
AAGGGTTTCCATAACATAAAAATCCAACGAGTACCCTAACGGGGTCTATGAAAACTTCACGGGTCAAGGTTTAATAGTCGTGTACTAGTAGGTTTGAGTTTTGGACCAAGAAAAGCATGACATCTCTAAAAAAAATTAAAATAGCAAAGATGATGACTCGAACCCATGACCTCAAGTTTATGGTTCAATGCCCTGACCATTGGGCTGGGGGCTTGGTTTGTAAACAAACTTGAAAATAAGGTTTTTATACCATTAGCAGTACCAGAACCGGTTCAGAAAACAAAACAGGAAAAGGAAGTGTGGCTGGGGAGAGTCGAAACCGAGACCTTCGCGTTTCAGGGTAAAGAACCCGGCCACTGGGACACCCGGCCTGTTTGGGTTTTAAACCGACGCCTATTATATATAAGGCGTAACTGTCGGGTGTCATCTCCTTCCTACAAAACCCTAAACCCGCCGGATGTATATATATATTTTTTTTCTCGCCGGAACAACGTACATAAAACATACGAAGTCCAAACACATGGCAATGATCAACTGAAATCGACTGTAGAAGGTTTCTAGGGTTACCTCGAGTGTTAGTGACGACCAAACGAAATCCGGACTCGAACGCGAACTCATAACCCGGCTGCTACGCGGAACTGGATGCCTCCGAAGGCTTTAATTTCCGTCAGTGGTGTTCTGCGGTGCTCATACAGTGAGTTATGATCACCGAGAAACGGTTGCACCCTCTTCGGAGTTCCTAGTGGTTTTCGCCGGAGAGCAAGAGAGAAAGAAAAAAAAAAGAACGGTGATCTCGGGAGGAGTTTGGAAGCAGACAAAAGGGTGATCAAAATGGACTCTCAATTCTTATTGATTGGGTTATGGTGGTTGTTAGATGGAAGTAACTTGTGTAACCGTCGGAGGGTCTTGAAGTCGGGTTTAACGAGTATGTCGGTTACCGGAATGAACAAATCGTGAACCTGTATTTACTCAACATCTTTAATTTCAAGTTTATTATTAAGGCAAGAATGGCCCCTCCCAGTTTTACATCATAAGGAAACAAGTATGGGTAATTACAAGTTAGGTCCTCCTAAGTTTAGAGACATCTAACGAATGCTAACGGGACCAACGAAGAGTAACTAGGCGATGATTTTCGAGTGTAGGTCACAACATGTTTAACGAACGAAGTTTTATAAAAGTATAACCTACATAAATCTAGCATAAAATCATAGTTATAACCCATAACTATAAGTTTTAAATTCCAATAAAATTATAGGAACGTTTCGTGTAATTTACGTGACACATCGTCACATAAAATCATAAAATGACATGCGTATATATATACATATACACCACATAAAAATAATAAATATAATTGTCACATATATTGACAAAACGTTTTCATGAAATCATAAAATATAATTTACATAAAATCATAAAATATAATTATTCAAGTAGGTTAACCGATGTCTAGACTCATGTGCAATGTTCGTGTAACTATTCTAGTTAACTGAGGTAACAGACGTTATCGAAATATAACACAAGTTATTAACGGGGTTAACCTGGGAAATTGCCGGTTGTCACATCATCCCCTTGTTAAGGAATTTTCGTCCCGAAAATTGCCTTAAGTTGCTACGGTTTCTGTGGAAGGAAAAGAAAAATTTTAGGGTTGCTACATCATCCCCTTGTTAAGGAAATTTTGTCCCAAAATTTAACTCATACCTTAATTAGATGTTGAGCCTTGATCAACTAAGTGAGGATATTTCTTCCTCATCTGATCTTCTTGTTCCCACGTGAACTCCGGTCCACGCTTAGATTGCCATCTCACTTTGACGATGGGAATTTTACTTCGTTTCAGTGTTTTCTCCTCACGTCCCATAATTCCACGGGTTGTTCGATGAATCGCAGTTGTTCATCGATTTGTAGTTCTTCTAACGGAACTATGAGAGTGTCATCAGCAAAACACCTCCTTAAGTTCGAAACGTGAAACACGTTGTGTACTCCATCCAATTCAGGAGGTAAATTTAAACAGTAAGCCACTGGACCAATGCTTTCGGTGATCTCGAATGGTCCTACATAACGGGGATTCAACTTCCCGCGCTTTCCAAAGCGTACGACGCCTTTCCAATTGGCGAGACTTTCAATAATACTTTGTCGCCGACTTCAAATTCCAATGGCCTTCGACGTTTATCTGCATAACTCTTTTGTCTATCTCTTGCCGCTTTCATGCGGTTTCTGATCTGTACGATTATCTCTGTGGTCTCGTGCACTAGTTCAGGTCTAGTGAGTTGACTTTCACCGACCTCGGCCCAACAGACGGCGATCTGCACTTTCGTCCGTAAAGAGCCTCAAATGGAGCGGCTCCAATACTGGTATGGTAGTTGTTGTTATAGGAGAATTCTACCAGCGGTAGATGCGTTTCCCAATTTTTTCTGAAGTCGAGCACACATGCTCTAAGCATATCCTCGAGAGTTTGGATGGTACGTTCAGTCTATCCATCTGTTTGAGGATGATACGCGGTACTCATATCTAAGCGAGTGCCCATTGCTGCTTATAAGGATCTCCAAAAATTTGAAGCAAACCTAGGGTCTCGGTCAGAGATGATAGATAAAGGCACTCCGTGAAGCTTGACAATCTCCTTCAGGTATATCTTTGCAAGTTTCTCTGTTTTGTCACTTTCCTTGATAGCTAGGAAATGAGAGGATTTTGTTAATCGGTCAACGATAACCCAAATTATATCGTTACCACCAGAAGAACGGGGCAATCCCGTGATGAAATCCATCGAGATTTTCTTCCCATTTCCATTCAAGAAATTTAGGTTGTTGCAGTAATCCTGCTGGCTTTTGATGTTCCGTTTTAACCATTGCGCACGTCAAGCACTTGCTAACATATCTAGCGATGTCAGCTTACATATTGGGCCACCAATATAGCCCCTTTAGATCTTGATACTTTTGTCAGAACCTGGATGGATCGAATAACGGAACTTGTGGGCCTCGTCCATCACCAGTTCTCTAAGATTTCCATGGAGAGGTACCCATATACGATCCTTATAATAATGAAGTCCATCAGACATAATTTCAGAAGTTCCATATATGTCACGTAATGATTCAGACCCGAAATTCTCCTCCTGCAGGGCCTCTTTCTGAGCATCCCGGAGTCTATCCGGTAGCCCCGTATGGATCGTTAATTGGAGAGCTCGAACCCTTCTAGGTTTAACATATTCCTTTCTACTCAAGGCATCGGCTACCACGTTGGCCTTGCCTGGATGATACTTAATCGCTAGATCGTAATCTTTTAGCAATTCGACCCACCTACGTTGCCTCATGTTGAGTTCCTTCTGTTCGAATATGTGCTGGAGGCTCTTGTGATCAGTGAATATCGTACACTTGGTGCCATATAAGTAATGTCTCCAAAATTTCAAGGCAAATACAACAGCGCCCAACTCTAAGTCGTGAGTTGTGTAATTCTTCTCATGGGACTTTAATTGCCTTGACCCGTATGCGATGACCTTACCTCTTTGCATCAACACACATCTGAGTCCCTGGATTGACGCGTCACAATAGACCTCGAAGTCGTCAATCCCATCGGGTAAAGATAATATAGGTGCAGTACAAAGTTTCTCTTTCAAAGTTTGGAAGGTTGTCTCTTCCTTGTCACCACATCTGTATTGAACCCCTTTGTGCGTAAGAGCGGTCAATGGTTGAGCTAACTGAGAAAATCCCTTTATAAAACGATGGTAGTAACCCGCTAAACCTAGGAATTGGCGAATTTCCGTAGGAGCTCTAGGGGTAGACCAACTTTTAATTGCCTCGACCTTGGCTGGATCAGCGTGGATACCCTGCTCGTTGACGATGTGACTAGAAATTGAACCTCTCGGATCCAGAAAATAAACTTAGAGAATTTCACGTAGAGTTGTTCGTTCTTTAACAATTCTAAGATTAACCGTAGATGTTCCTCGTGTTCTTCTTTTGTCTTAGAGTAGATGAGGATGTCATCGATGAACACTATGACGAATTTATCCAGATAGGGCTTGCACACCCGGTTCATGAGATCCATGAACACGGCTGGTGCGTTTGTCAGTCCAAATGGCATGACCAAGAATTCATAATGGTCGTAGCATGTTCTGAAGGCTGTCTTTTCTATATCCTCATAGCGGACTCGAAGTTGATGGTAGCCAGACCTTAAATCAATCTTGGAATAGTAACTGGATCCTTGAAGCTGGTCATAAAAGATCGTCTATTCGTGGAAGAGGGTATCGATTCTTAATAGTGACCTTGTTGAGTTCGCGGTAATCAATACACATCCTAAATGTGCCATCCTTCTTCTTGACGAATAATACTGGTGCTCCCCATGATGACGAGCTAGGTCTAATAAAACCCTTATCTAGCAGTTCCTGCAGTTGTGTGGATAGCTCATTCAATTCGTTCACCGCTAGACGATATGGTGCACGCGTTATCGGAGCTGCTCCTGGAGCGAGGTCAATCCCAAATTCTACTTGCCGATGCGGAGGAAGGCCAGGTAATTCCTCAGGAAATACCTCTGGGTAATCACGTACGAACAGAAAGTCTTCAATTTTTCTCTCCACCCTGGTTTGGTCCGTAACTGTGGCCAGGATTGTCATGTGTCGTTTCCGAAGACACTTCTGCGCTTTAAGGTATGATATGATTCCAGAGACAGCACCTCCCCTTTCGCCCTGAATCGAGAGTACTTCTCCTCCTGCTACGGGTATTCGTATGACTTCTTTTTTTTGACAGACGATTTCCGCCTGATGTTTGGATAGCCAATCCATGCCCACTATGACGTCGAAACTACCGATGGTAAAAGGCATAAGGTCTATACGTAGTTTATGACCAGATAGTTCTAATGTGCAGTTTGCAACCAAGGTAGTGGTGTCAAGAAGCTTACCATTTGCTAATTCAACCGTGTACCTAGCTTTTAGTGGAGTTTGGTTAGCCTTAATCAACTTACAGAACTTAGTCGAGATAAAACTTTTCTCAGCACCAGTATCAAATAAGACATTTGCGAAGTTGTTGTTTAGAAGAAACTTACGGGTAATGACGTTGGTATCATTTCTTGCTTCACCAGAACCCATAACGAAAGCTTGCCCTTTGGCGCCATCTCCACCGTTTCTACCACCATCACCGCCGTTGTTATTGTTGTTACGGTGGTTGTTGTTGTTGCCAGCATTGTTATTATTATTCCTTCGGAGATGCGGGCAATTCCTCTTCAAGTGCCCTGGCTTTCCACATTCATAACACCCCCTAGGGTCTTCATTATTCTGCCTCTGGTTCTGATTCTGATTCAGGTTCTGGTTATGGTTTTGATTCTGATTCTGATTCTGATTAGGACGGTTTTGTAGCTCACCCCAACAGTTCTTAGCCTCGTGGCCCCCTTTACCACAACGCTCACAGGTGAGTCTCTTGCATGCCCCATTGTGGTGTTGGTTGCACCAATTGCAGAACGGGGCTCGTCCATTGTACCCATTGTGATTTTGATTACTACCACCTTGGCGATTCTGGTTACCGCCCCCACTGTTGGTGTTACTGTTGTTATAGTCACCCCTGGAATTGTTGTATCTCTTGTTTTGGTGGTGAGATTTAGAGGATCTCCCATTGTTGTTTCCACCACCATTGTTGTTGTTGTTACTAGAGTCGTCATCTCTCTTTCTTTTCCCATCTAGGGTAGTTTTGGGGACCTTTCTGGGTGGCAACGTTCCTTGCTCTATGGCCTGGTCAGTCGGCTTATGGGCCAACCTGTTAGCATTCTGCACATTTGCAGGGTTTCAGGCAGTAACCATCCCCTTGATCTGTGGAGCTAACCCATCAACGTACCTTTCAATCCTTTTGAAGTCAGCATCAACCATCGTAGGACACAACACCGCGTACTCGTGGTAGCGAGCGGTGTACTCTTCAACCTCAGAACTTACCATTTTCAAGTTCTGGAACTCACCTTCCAACCTTTTGACCTGGTCACGAGGACAATACTCCTCCATCATGGCATCCTTGAATTCCTGCCAAGTCATAGCATTCGCTGCATCGAGCCCTAGCATTTGGATTTGTGCGTTCCACCAAGTGAGGGCAGCTCCCTCGAGTGTAGCGGTTGCGAAATTGACCCGATTCGCAACTGGGCAGTTGCACATTGAGAATACCTTTTCTGATTTCTCGAGCCATCGTAGCAGACCCACGGCTCCTTCATCACCCTTGAATATGAGCGGCTTACAATCCATGTAAGTTTTCAAGGTGCATTGAGCTGGGCCTGGATTTGTTTCACTTTTAGAGAATAATTTTTGAGAGTGAGAGAAAGAAAAAAAAATGTAGTCAATTTTTCGTCTGTTTTACTGACCACCGTTGTTGTTCCCTTGCGCTTGAGCCGCAGCGAGCGCTACCGCAACGTTTTCATTTATCAACGCTTGGATCTGAGCTGCTGTCTGTTTGCCATGCAAGACATTCCAATGATTAATATACCCAATATTAATTTCATTATATGCGTTAGCACGCATTCAATCAAATAATTAATATATCCAATATTAATTTCATTAAGCACTAAACAATTATTCATGCACCCATCCATCACATGACATAATTTTTAGAAACACATTTGAAAAATGAAGATGTAATATCCATTACAAAATTTAAATCCAACCACGATGTATCTCAGTATTTGAAACATTCAAAATAAAATGAACACCCAGTCAATTTTATTCGAAGTAACAAAATAAAAGATAAAGAAGACAGATTAGATCAAGGATCAATAACATCTGGTTCTTCCTCCATGTCCTCTTGAGGCTCCTCCTCAAAAGGTTCCTCTTCGAAGGGTTCCTCCTCTTCTTCCTGAACAGGAGCACCTTGAACCTGTAGTGTCGCGTTGGAATGTTGGAGTGCTGCATTAGAATGTTGGAGTGCAGTAATCTGATGTTGTGCTTGATGCAGTCCATGCTCCAAATTTGCTGGATTGGGTCGCGACTCAAGCTTAGTGACCCTGTCACGGATACCCATTACCCCCTGAGACAAGTTGTAGTGGTAGGTATCTCGCTCCCTCTGATCAGCCCGTAATCGCTCGATTTCTCTATCGCGTGTGTGATTGCTGATGGAATTTTGTCTGGTTTCTCCAAGAGTGTTGTCATAGGATGCTATCAGTCCCGTAATGACCCGCTTCATATGAAAGGGTAGGTCAACCCTGTCTGGCACATGAAACATATCAAGCAACCGATATGTTGTCGGATTCAACCAGCTATGATCGTCTGGTGCACACCTATCAGGACGTATGTGTTGATCTCGAAGGAAGTCCATTATCGTGTACTCAGGTTGCTCAGGCTCGCGGCCTTGTTGGTTGGAGGATGATGACTGTTCGTTGGCAATTTTCTTTCCCTTACCCCTCGTGTTTTCGTGTGGTGCCATACTATAAGAACCCAGACAGACACAAACAAATGAAAAACAACCTAATGTGAGTAATCGATTTTTGGCATGCGGAAAGAAAATGTTTTTGGGAATTGTTGTAACTAATGTTCAAAAACAGTTACAGTTTAGAATTTTTGAAAATTCTAGTTCTCTGCAACCAAGGGCTCTGATACCAATCTGTCACACCCTCAATTTCCACTAACGGAGTTTTACCGTGTGGGGTGTGAACCAGACCAGGACCCGAGTCATTAGTTACATCAAACATAAGTTAAGGGTTCAAAATGTAAATATATTTCCAAACGGGAAATATCAAAACCAGAGTTAAAGTTTAGCGGAAGCTCATAAAAGTTATGTTGCGCAAAACAAGCGCCCAATAAGTATATACCAGTTCAAGTTGAAAAGATTTGAAAACCAATTCCCAAAATAAAAGGTTTTAGCCAACGTACGTGCCCAAAAATCAGATTCTCCTAGCGTCCTGCAAAGCATGCATAAGAGAAAGTGTCAACTAATGTTGGTGAGTTCACATAAGCACATAAGTATAACAAGTATAATTATGCAGTACGAATACAACAGTCTTTATTCGTATGTAAGTATGTATATTACAAGTACAATCCATATCGTAGGTAGCGAGCCTATGTTCATGTCACTAAAACGTTCGCAACCAAAGCTGACCAATTAGTTGTAGGAATAATTCCTTACGTGATTTGCCTTCCCCGTGTCTACTCGATCACGGTAAGTTTTGGCTGACATTGTCCTCAGTCCGACCGCCAGTCGGGTGGTGCATCTCGTGCCCGCTGAGTGGGGTTTGTCAGACCCTAGTAGTACTACCCAATATCCCCTCGCTATTTGCTATTAACGGTTCGATAAGTAAGGACTTTCAAGATAAAGCATTTTACGTGAACATGTGATATATGTTGGATTTCTACGTTAATCATACATAATAGTTGTCGTGTTATCACCCTAACCCGGGTGTAACGTGTTTGCGTGTGTTATCGTCTAAAACCGGACGTAACGTAAAGGTTGTGTAACTCACCTTAGGGTGCGCTGCTACAATTTAGTAAAACTTCAAGCCTTGCGTAACTACCGAGCACCTATCGATTTTACATACGTAAGTGTGTGTCCGCACATGAGTAACATAGCCTAGAAGACGGTATTAATACCAAGTAATTTCAAATATGACGTAGGTGACAATTCCACTACGTGATAAAAACCGTTTGTTCGAAAGCAGTCAAAAATGACATTTAGATAGAGGACACAAAGATTTACGAAAATCAATGTGCATATGTTATTCGAAATAATAAATGTAGAGGTGATCGGGAGATATGTATATATTCGTAAATATAAATATCGAGGTGTAGTCAAAAGTGCGGAAAATAAAACGTCCAATATATATATATTTATATGCCATGTCAAAATTTCAAGAGTTTAGAGAAAATCTTTAAAACATACGCTTGTGTATATGTGCGTGACAAATAAATCAAATATACATTTATATATATATATATATATATATATATATATGTATGTATTTCTAGGTTTAAAACTAGTTTATATTAATATAACCAAAACCATCAAGTTTTTAATTCTTTTAAATCAAAGGGTTTCCATAACATAAAAATCCAACGAGTACCCTAACGGGGTCTATGAAAACTTCACGGGTCAAGGTTTAATAGTCGTGTACTAGTAGGTTTGAGTTTTGGACCAAGAAAAGCATGACATCTCTAAAAAAAAATTAAAATAGCAAAGATGATGACTCGAACCCATGACCTCAAGTTTATGGTTCAATGCCCTGACCATTGGGCTGGGGGCTTGGTTTGTAAACAAACTTGAAAATAAGGTTTTTATACCATCAGCAGTACCAGAACCGGTTCAGAAAACAAAACCGGTTCAGAAAACAAAAAGGAAGTGTGGCTGGGGAGAGTTGAAACCAAGACCTCCGCGTTTCAGGGTAAAGAACCCGGCCACTGGGACACCCGGCCCGTTTGGGTTTTAAACCGACGCCTATTATATATAAGGCGTAACTGTCGGGTGTCATCTCCTTCCTACAAAACCCTAAACCCGCCGGATGTATATATATATATTTTTTCTCGCCGGAACAATGTACATAACACATACGAAGTCCAAACACATGGCAATGATCAACTGAAATCGACTGTAGAAGGTTTCTAGGGTTACCTCGAGTGTTAGTGACGACCGAACGAAATTCGGACTCGAACGCGAACTCATAACCCGGCTGCTACGCGGAACTGGATGCCTCCGAAGGCTTTAATTTCCGTCAGTGGTGTTCTGCGGTGCTCATACAGTGAGTTATGATCACCGAGAAACGGTTGCACCCTCTTCGGAGTTCCTAGTGGTTTTCGCCGGAGAGCAAGAGAGAAAGAAAAAAAAAAGAACGGTGATCTCGGGAGGAGTTTGGAAGCAGACAAAAGGGTGATCAAAATGGACTCTCAATTCTTATTGATTGGGTTATGGTGGTTGTTAGATGGAAGTAACTTGTGTAACCGTCGGAGGGTCTTGAAGTCGGGTTTAACGAGTATGTCGGTTACCGGAATGAACAAATCGTGAACCTGTATGTACTCAACATCTTTAATTTCAAGTTTATTATTAAGGCAAGAATGGCCCCTCCCAGTTTTACATCATAAGGAAACAAGTATGGGTAATTACAAGTTAGGTCCTCCTAAGTTTAGAGACATCTAACGAATGCTAACGGGACCAACGAAGAGTAACTAGGCGATGATTTTCGAGTGTAGGTCACAACATGTTTAACGAACGAAGTTTTATAAAAGTATAACCTACATAAATCTAGCATAAAATCATAGTTATAACCCATAACTATAAGTTTTAAATTCCAATAAAATTATAGGAACGTTTCGTGTAATTTACGTGACACATCGTCACATAAAATCATAAAATGACATGCGTATATATATACATATACACCACATAAAAATAATAAATATAATTGTCACATATATTGACAAAACGTTTTCATGAAATCATAAAATATAATTTACATAAAATCATAAAATATAATTATTCAAGTAGGTTAACCGATGTCTAGACTCATGTGCAATGTTCGTGTAACTATTCTAGTTAACTGAGGTAACAGACGTTATCGAAATATAACACAAGTTATTAACGGGGTTAACCTGGGAAATTGCCGGTTGTCACAATAATGTACTCATATACTGCAACAACTGAACATCCCCCAGTTTACCTAGGTGTATGTATACAGGATGTACCAGCGGCGTATCCTCCACACTTTCGATATACCAGGTAACTATACTACCATGCTTGTATACAGGATGTACCAGCGGCGTATCCACCACATAATAATATAGCAAATGCATCACCTGTTCTCATATAATCATACATTCTCACTTGTACGTTTATTAACAAACCCTTATCATTTGGATACCTAGTTTCAAAGCAAATATAGCACATAACTCTAATAATCATTTCATATGCATTATTCTATCATCATCATTTCATATATAATACTAACACGTATAACTATTTGTAAGCATCTTTATAAAATAACACGTATCATTTCAAACAGTTCATCAATTCATCAGTTAAGATAATTAAACTTTCAGATAAAAGCATTTAACTCAAATACTTTTTAAGTAAACAGTTGAACATTGTATGTATATCAGCCCGAAAACATTAAAGCGTTTAAAACATTTGAAAGTGGGCTCGCAGAACTCACCTTATCTCTTTACTCGTTAAACTCGGATAGAACCTCCGACAGAATCCTTCGATTAACCTAATTCGCGTATCGTATGGCATTAACGCAAGGTTTAACATTATAAACATATCCTTTGTTTATTTATCTCTTACATTATCTTAATAATATCTACTTATTAAGGTTTACTTCTATTAAGGTCAAAATGACTAAAATGTCCTTATAGGCAAAATATATCTTTTTAATTGATAATATGAAGACGCGCATTCCTATAAGCAAACGCTCACTCCGGGATCGCCCAGGGAGGTATGCCATTTCCCAGTTGGGATTTATGCGACACCCTCTCTATGCCAGAAACCTCAGTGTGCAGGTGTTTACCCTTCCGGTCCGCACGAACTTCTAATATCCGATTAACTCGGTATTTTCAATACTTTATCATTTACCAATTTTAACTTCATATATACTTATTATATATATATAAACATGTTACCATACCAAAATTCAAGTCCCCATACCTTCCGGATTATTTTATATTAATTAATCTTAATTAGAAACCCTAATTTCATGAATTTATCGTTTTATTATCAAAACTCATTTTTATTCAAAACCAACTTAGGGTATTATCCATTATAACATTTTATAATATCCTTCAAAAGATCGAAGCTTATTTCAACATCGTTTAGTCAATTTGGGCAGAACAACGTTACGAAAACCCTAATTTTGACCCATTAACAAAACCTTTACCAAACCTTTTCCAATTGTGAAATAAACTTAGGGATTTCTTAAAACACATTAAATTAGGATTACCTACAAAAATTCAGACCCTAATTCCCACCCGATCACCCGATTTTAGCAAAACAAGCTCAAGAACCCTAATTTCAGATCATTTATAGAAACCATACTTAGACATAATATTAACAAAAACTGAGATAGGTTATT